>JANRGW010034150.1:0-25042 GCA_024733675.1 Psilopsiagon aymara | reverse complement strand
GTGTCCCTGCCCATGGCAGGGGGGCTGGAACTAGATGATCTTAAGGTCCTTTCCAACCCCAACTATTCTATGATTCTGTGATCCTATGATTATTTTCCTTAAGGGTTTCATGAGGAGACAGTTCACAAGAAAATAAAGAATCAGCCCAGTGACTGGGACATGTGATTCAGTAAAGTCTGACATCAAATTTAATGTAACAAGGATTTTCAAATAGCTCTTTCATCTAGTGAGTGCCTCAGCATGGGGCAATGAGGTGAAGCAGGTGTTAGGGAGTGGTAGAGGGGGTCCCTAAGGTAACATAACATTTTGAATGAAATGCAACCTGAAAGTCAACCAACCCCAGCAGGTCTACCACTCTAAAAAGATCACCTCAGAAGAGGGTGAAAATTACCTTGCTTCAGCCTGGACACATGGGCTAACCTACTGTTGGGAAAGAGAGCAGTCTTCTACCTTTTTTCACAGGCTGCTTTAAGCATGTCTATGGCCAGCCGCCTACCTTAACTCGTATTCCCATGCCCACAGCTGTCCACAGGTGCTGCAGGGGAGCTGGACTCCAGCATCAGAATGAGGGAGCTCTCTAAGTGGAATGCACCTAAAAGACTTAGCAATACCAAAGTATCGATGCATTTAATCCTGTGTTTTCATCTGTGATTACACAGTGACCAGCACAACTAGCACAGTAAGATATTACTTTTGCACAGTTACAATTAAAGAAAAAGAAGAGGAAGAAAAAGGAAAGAAGAAAGAAGGAATTAGAAAGGAAGAAGGGAGAAAAGGAGAAAAGGAAAAGAAAAAGGAAAAGGAGAAATAGAAAAAAGGAAAAAAGAAATAAAAAAGGAAAAAATGAGAAGTAAAAACTAGAAAGAAGGAGAAATAAAGAAAAAAAAAGAAAAAGGAAGAAAAATAACCTTATTTTGAGAGAATGTTGTTCAGGGAATAAGGTCGCATTCGGTTTACTACAAATACTGCATTTTAGAAAGGTATTTTAAATGATCAGGGACAAGAACAGATAAATGCTGAAGGAGAGATAATAACAGGAAGCTAATTATAAAAACTAGAGATAGCATATCCTAATAGCTCTACTGTAAACATACAATTGTTTTTCATTGTCATTTTTTCATCCTTTTGCATTTAATATTTTGCATTAATTACAACTTTACTGTAATGGATTTGAGAATCTCTCATGCTGAAAACTGAAAGTCTGCATGATTACGACTTTACTTGTTAGCCAATTACAAAATAAAATTCTTCCTCTCCTTCTTTTGAAATTATCATCTTTGCACTGAAGAAAAGTATTACAGGGGGTCTTACTTCACTCTAAGGTATTTTTCTAAGCTGACCATTTCATATACCTTTGGGAGCAGGCCAGAATTACAAGTGATATATAACGTTCAGAGCAAGTCAGATCTAAAATTGTGATTCAGACTTCTTCCTTAAAACCATAGTTCTGGTGGCTTTCCTAGGCTCCACCTGTGAAAAGTAATGCTACAGCTACTTGTTAATAGGGGACAGATATTGGATGCATCTCTTAAATATCCCCAGTGCAAGCTGCAAACTGGTCTGTGCCTAAAAGAGGTAAATTAGTGACCTGCATAGCATTATCAGACCATTGTACGTCCTAATATATTAATCAACAATAAAAAAAAAGGGATTTTAATCAGTTTAGCTCATTTTAAACAATTTAAAATCAGAGGCAAACACCTTTATCTCATCTCTCAAGAGGTTCTCCTTTGATGACACTAAAGACTGTGTGGGCATTTGACTTTAATCATGGGAGGTAACCCCAGAGCTGTTTGTCTCCTTTCCAGTGTGAAGCAGCTGCTTCATATTAGACATGTATTTCATAAAATTTTCCTTTTCTTGTCACCTTAACCCATGCAAAGTCTTCAATGTATGCCAAAGATTTTCAAATAGTTTGTGATGTGCTTAATGAAGTTACTTCTGGCACTGTGGACACGTACAAGTGTGTCTGTAATTTCACAACACTTTCTCTCATGCAGCCATCCATATTGTTGCCCACTTGATCAACATTGAGCGGTATCATACCAGCCAATCTAAGGAAGCTGGGGAGTTACGGAATAAACTTTCTGGCCTCGGAAAGGGTCCAAATGAAAGCTATTTGAACCCAATCAGGACCTATGAAACAGTAAGCTGTCACTTTTTGGTTTTCCTCATCTAAAAAGTTTTCCTCTGTGGATTCTATTGCAGGTAAAACTGTATTTCAAAGCCTTTTAACCAGAGCAAGAAGGTGCTGCCAAAGGTTAACCTCAATTTCAGCTGAAAACACTTACTGAGAGCTGCAATTTTCAGGTTACTAAGCTCAAAGAAATGTCCACAGTATTTTAATTAGTTTGTCAGGAGACTGCTGGTGGGGGAAGGATAAGGAGTATTGTGAATAGTAGACAATGAAATAAACCTGCAAAGAATAAAAAAAAAAAACCCAAACAACAAAACCTAAACTATTAATACATAGAATAAACACAACTTCTTTGTAGAAAGAAAAAAAAAATAAAACAAACCCCAAACAAAACAGAAATAGCACTTAATAATATTTCTTTCACAGTTGCTATTTGTCTCTCCCCAAGCTTATACAGTATTTTCCCAGCCTGGGGGTTGATTCTGCCTTGTTACCTATTGAGCGTGGTGGCCCAGGGAAGAGCACATAGAAAAACACCCAGAGGCTTTCTGTGTATAGGAAGCAGTACATGGGGAAACTATGTACTCTTCTGAGCTAAGCAGGACTGTGGGCACATCAGCCCTTCAAATAAACTGTTCTGCTTACTTTGAGGAAAAAAGTGACTGTGTGTCCTGTCCATCTCCTTGCTATCTCACAATAGCATTATAAGCTCATCCTTATAGCATAAAGAAAAACAGCCCCTTCCTGCGAGGTGTGCATATAAAACATGCAAAAGCTCATCAGCTTTTTTCCTTTTTACATTACTCTATGCATCACACTTATATGTTTGCATGTGTATAATGTAATATACTGTTACATATTCCAGGGTTGAAACGGCCCTGGTGAGACTTCCACATGTATTGTTTCTGCTCTCCAGAAAATTTCCACATAGTCAGCATGCAATAAAGATTGCTTGAACACCACGGAGTGAGGCTCTTTTGATCAGTAGCATGCTTCATTGAAACAAGAAACAAAGTGAGACAATGGCTGCACAACCATCAGCAGGAATTGACAGTACTTTTCAGACTCAAGGCATGTTGTTCTGTTTTCTCTCACTTCCTTTCCCGTTTAGATAGTGTTATTTTTGCATCTTTCAAAATAATTCTCAAGTTCGAAAAAATCAAGCAAATAAATGGTCTCAGCAGTATGAACACAAAAGTCTTCATGTTAATGTTGACAAAGTAGTCAGGTTTAACAGAACAGGACAGTGAGCCAAGGATGCAGCTGCACAGTCTTTCAGAACAGAGTGCCCATTCCCACTGCACATGAGATATTCCCCAGGAACAGAACAAAGCTCACAGCTCTGAAAGTGAGCCTACTATTTTTCAGTGTGCTTTTTTTTCTTCACTGAGCCTTCACTAATGTGATACAATTGTGAGGTACGCCTCTAACTAGCACTAACATGCTAAATGCCCTTGAGGAAGAAGGCCAGCATTTTTTGAGATCCTTTCCTAGATTTTTCACAGTAATATGCCCCACAATTGCCTTCTAATTTACAGTCTAGATTTTACTCCAACCTCTAATATTTATATGTCTTGTATCACCCACTTGTGTCTCAGTAGCTACATTCAGAATTAATAAATTATGAAGGAAAGCAAATAAAAAGTTATTTCTAACTTTAGAGAAGAAAGTTCTGAGAGCAACAATTCAGGCTTCCATTTCAGCTTCATCCTACCCCTGTAGTAGCAATGTACTAAGTGTCTGACATTTTTTCCTTGTTTCATCTCAACATTCAAACTAGCAACCGTAGTGGAAATGTTCAAAATATTACCTAGATCAATGCTGTTAATATGTAATAGGATCTGAACACACTCTTCATAGGCACCAATTTGAAAATGTACTGTGTGCTGTCAAGTGTGAACATTTGAAAGAATGATTTTACTGTAAAAAGTGACTGTAAAAATGGCATTGCGGTATTTTATCACCTCTAGGATTTCCATATCAAATGAGAGCACTATGCAAGTACAATACAGGGGTTTTTTACTCCTAGTGTATTAAGCTGTAGAACCAACTCAGGATCCAGAAGGCATGCTGAGTTCCTTCATTCTTGCCCATCAACACCAAGAAAACTGATATATATGCTTCACAGGCCAAATGAAACTTCGTTTACATTCTGCTGGCATATTTAACTTGAGTCTCATGTTGTATGTGAGATTTTTACTGCTGTTCTTCATGATTTGCACGTTATAACTGAGATCAGCATCTGACTGTTGTATTCAAAATACATCTTCATTCTCACTTCAGTTTATTTTGGTGGGTTTAGACAGATGTAACAAACCTGTGCTGATTTCTGTCAGGCATGAACAAGAAGCAACGTGTTCTAGCCCAGCATATTGATGTTTCATCCCTGACAAGCATAGAAATGTAAATTTAAATATGTCTTTTAAAAAAGAAACCCAAGTATTATTCAGTGCATCTCCAGATATATATAAGAAACAAGTAAATGAGGTATTCTGTTAGGTAAATGAGAGCACACCATTTTAATACACCACTTCAGGGCTGCTAAAAACCCCACAAACTTTGAAGTAAATTATCCACAAAAGAGCTCCACACCTTTATGTTTCCAGATGTCTTAGCACTTCACTTTATCACCTTGACATGAATAAGCTGGTTTCTAGTGCTCTTTTACTTATTTTATCTCCAGGATTAATCTCATTTCTCTAATAATTTCCTTTTTTTTCTGAGACACTTTTATATAAGTAAAATAAAGTACCACATCACTGGAACAGTTTGCCCAAAGAACTGGTAAATGCCCCATCCCTGGCAGTGTTCAAGGCCAAGCTGGACAGATGCTTGGGTGACATGGTCTAGTGTGAGGCATCCTTGCCCACTGCCGGAGGTTTGGAACTTGATGATCTTTAGGTCATTTCCAACCCAAACCATTCTACAATTCTATGATTCTACTAATGAGACTTCTCTCAATTCCTGAAACAAATAAGTGACAGTAAACATTTACACATCTGTCTGTGATAAGCCTGAGTGGAAACAGAGCAAAGGGATGGTTTTTCATGCTTTTCTGTGGTAAAGGGGAGGTTTGCCTCCATGTCTTCTGGTTTTCTTCATTTACTGAAAATGCATCTTAGATTTTGGCTTCATACGTAACAGCAGCAACAGTAGCAATAGTAACAGTAACCAAAGTCGTAATAAAAATAGCTATTATATCAACAATAACTACTAATACTAATAATGTATTCTTATTCTAGAACACAACAGGAGAGGTACTAACCACCATTGCTGGAATAACTGGAATTGTGATAACTGTGGCTTTAATTCTGATCATGACTTCATCCACTGAGCTCATTAGAAGGTCATACTATGAGGTGTTCTGGTATACTCATCACCTCTTTGTGGTTTTCTTCATTGGTTTAATAATGCATGGTATGGGGTAAGTGTCTGAATAAACTACACGGTGCATATGTAGACAGTATGAGATGAAACACTATTCAAACCTCTAATACTGTGCTTCCCTATTAACAAACTGCTGGGATCTTTGCTTGGAGCCAGATTGCAGATTGGTATCGCCCACCACTGAAGTACATAAAGACCACTATTCTCTGATACAGAGGAACTTCCTAGTACCCTGTGCATGTGCCTGTGTTCTGGACGTACATGATGTCTCCATGGAGCAGGGAACAGGCAGTACAATGTTTTGTGTTGTGTTACTTTTCTCACCTCTTTCCTTGCAATTTGAGAGCTGCCGCATTCAGTTTGGCATTGAGAGTTCCTGAAATTGGCTCAATTAATTAGTCCCAAGTTTCAGAGGCACAGCTGCAAACAAATGCTGTAAACTGTATCCTGGCCTGATTAAAATGGCCTTCTCCCCTCTCTCCAGCAAATCTTTTAGAATCCAATTTCAAACAACTGTAATGAACCCGGTAAGCCCTCAGCTTTGCAAGCACTCTCTGCCTAGCCAGCTGGTCGACACTCCTCAGCAAGAGACTTCCCTGAAAAGGGAACACTTAGTTAACACCTCTGTCAATAGCATTCAATGAGCACATTGCTTGCTCCAGGCTGGGAGTGCACTGCAACAGAGCAGCTCCCTGCTGCCCCAGCACATCCCTACCACTACCCGATTTATGAAAAGAAGTCAGAACACAAGGTTTTATTCTTTCCCCTCCTCTTTCTCCTTCCCATATGACTGAACAAAACTCACTCAAGTCTACTTCCTTTTTTGTCTTTCTGTCTGAACTGGTGACAGGTAATAACACTGTCATGTAAAAGAAGGCAGTACGTCTTGCCTTCTTGTCTCTTGTCTCTTGCTAGACTCATGGGCAAGACTGGCTAATGTTGTAGAGTCAAAGTATGTATGGAAAAATGGAAAATTCAGAGAAGAACATGTTTCCCCATAAAAATCCTCCTTCTCTACCCATAATCAACACCAGCTGAAACTCATTTAAACTGAACAGTCAGGATTGATACATTTGGGAGAATTCATATCATTAACATTCTCAGAATTAAAAAAGCTAGTATTTAATATGTTTAGAGAATATACATCTAATTACAGTCCTCCAGCTTTCTTGGCAGCTTTAAAAAATGCATTTAGAAAGCAGCAAAGGAAAGAGAAGGTCTGTCACTATTAAATTTTATTATTTTTCTAAACAATACAAGATGCTCATATAGAGAGGAAGTCAAAGTTCCTGTTATAAAGAATTTCAAAATCATTCTAATTTTGCCACAAACAGCAAAATGATCATTCTCTATGCAGGGACTCTACACACTTCAGCTGCATTGGTGTATATCGATACTGTAACTCGCTTCTTGCATTTGGTCAAAAAGTTAAGGCAAAGCTAAGGGAAACGTAATTTGGACAAGAGAGCAGAGCGGGGTTGAAATGGCCAGTTCTTGAACTTTCAGCTACCGCTGAATCTGAATTTGACTAGTAATTCAGAACACACAGATGCACAGAAACCTTGCAAATAAGCATATTACTGATGGACATTTTTGTTTTAAGCCAGCTTGTCCGAGGTCAAACACCTCAGAGTCTGCTGCTCCACAACGTCACTTACTGTAAAGATCACTACTTGGAATGGGAGAATGTCACCCAGTGTCCTTTGCCGCAGTTTACCGGCAACAAACCTGTGGTAAGATTAATGTTTGACTTCTGGTTGTAACTCAGTGTCTTTCCTTGGAAGGCTAAATTCTTAGGGAGCAGGGAGCTGAAGTGTATGACAATGACTGACACTTAGTGTCATGTTTAGAGAGTAGCTGCACATTTCTGCTCCATGTCCTCTCCCTGTGCATTAAAACAGTGATCCTGACCTCTTTTATAATCAGTATGGACAGGTAGAGATGAAGAGTGATGAATAAAATTTTGGTGTCATTAATAACAATTTTTATTTCTGGAAGATCCTTTTGGTAGGCAACACTCCCTTCGCATGTATTTCATAAAGGGTATGGATTTCAGAATTACACTCTACCTAAAAATCTTCTGTACATTTATTTTTTAATTGTTCAGTATCAAAAAAATCCTTGATGTGCTCACTGCACAAACATAGGCTCCACGTGAAAACCTTGAGGGTAGAGATGCAGAAAATACAATGGAACAGTAAAGCTAGGAATGCAAGTTAGTATTATTTTAACTAACTGTACTTTAATATTGATAGTCTAAATACCATGGGAGAATAAGTCAGAGTTAAAATTATGTCCTTGTTTTAGGGCACATTCTTCATATCATCCAGCCTTGATGTCTTAAGTTAGGTAAAAAGGAGAGAAATTGAAACAATGAATTATGAAAGGAAAAGGAACGAAAAATGTCCCACGGAAGGGTGACTTTCCTGCAACAAGATTGCAAATCCACAGGGGGTAATTAAGTAGCAGACTTGTACAGTATGTCAGATGCCTCGCATCCAGACACAATCATTTAACATTTACAGCTCAAGATTTAGCTTGCTCATATGCAAGTTTTTGTTGTTTCTTCCAAAAAGAAAAAAACATACCAAAGGAAATGCTGAAGGAGAAAAATTAGCATTCAGTGTCTTGCAGCTCTTTTAATGGCTGACATAGATTTTTCTTAAACTAAACTATTGTTAGCCACTATCCAACCTGCATATTAATGGGAAAATGAATGGCTCTCTAAAAATTTCAGCTACAATGTCACCATAAAAATCAATACATGGCTATGCACCATGAATACAGACACAATCTTGCTTGCAACAGCATGCCTTGGCATTCATTATCATAAAGCCAACTGGAGAGAACTTCCACTTCTCTGTGTTAAACCTATTTTGCCAGACTTTCCTGCATACCCAAGGCCATATTTGCAAAGTCACATTATTTTAAATGAATTGTGATAATACCATATGGCATATAGATCATCTGTAAGAACAGTGCAACAATGCTTTGCTGGATTTGTAATGCACTATGGTGCAATACCTGTTAGACACCGCAGATAGCTAGCACAAATTCATTCAGAGGCTAAAAAGCCGTGGCAAAGCTTGTGCAGCACAAGCAGGGGCAGGTGCAGATGGGACTGAGAAGGGAAGGGATGGCCTTGTAAATAGCTGGAATTGCATGAGGTGACGCTGGAGTGCACACACTGCTGGCCAGGGTTCCCAGGGGAGGCTACTACGGCAGAGACCCTTTCTCAGTCATGTCACGTATGATCCCCTGCTTCGTATTTCAGCCTGATCTGGATACTGCTTGAGGACAATGAAGCACTTCTGTTGCACCCAGGGTGCCTGGACTTTTATCCTCACAGCCTCTCCTGAGCCATCACTGTCCCATCCCAGTTCATTCTCATTACAGGAGGAAACACTGCCTGGGCAAGAATACCGATGCCCTGATTAAAACCAGTCAGGAGCTGTTTCCTAGCAGCCCATCCTTCCTGGTGGTAGCTCTGTTGCCCCCAGCCAGCCAAAAGATATTTTGGACTGAATGCTCTGCTGCACTGGAGCAATGGCATATTTGAAATATCAGCTGAGCTCACAGAGGATAGCCTCCACCCTTAACATTCCTGTCACATGCTTTTATTTACACGCAGCACAAATGGAGAGAAGGAGAAACAGGTCTCATCATTATTGTGGTTTGATATATGCAAATATATTCAAGACATGAGATTACCCACTGTGCAGAGACACCTGTAGTATTTAAGGACAACGGATGTGATGAGCTTCTGCTTTAACCAACAGTCTTCTGGCTTATGCTGGTTGCTTCCCATTATTAAATCATGCATATTTTTATTTAATTTTCAAGACTTAACCTTGGGAAATTGCCACTCCATCCTTTTAGCACTTTCTAAGGAAGCCACATAATTTTATGGCTTGCTTCTCATAAAAAATACTTTATAACCGCTGTTATCCAGCTTGCGGAGAAAAGTCAATGTTTCAGCAAGTTACTCTTTGGAGGTTTTAAAAGCCACACAATTGTGGAGTCTAGAATGAGCTGGGTAATTAAAAAAAAAAAAAAAGGAAATAAACCAGTATCTTTTCTAGGAAAAAAAAAAAAAAAAAATCATGAAGATTCAATAACAGCCAATTATCTTAGCTATCAGTACAAGACAGTGAAATTGTTAGCCAGTATACTTGAATAGCCAAGTATCTCTGCTATAGTGATCAGTACATGAGATTAGCAAGTAGAAGCACAACAATTACCTGCAATACTTAAAGTAAGACCAGCTTAGTATCCTAGATAAAAAAAAAAAAAAATGCATTTATTGATACAGAGCCAAGTCGTGGATTAAATGGAAATACATCCCATTCCTCTAATTGAATATTTGGGACTTAATGCTTTCACATCCAGCATCAGAAAACTTGCAGCTGACAACAACAGGTACTCCAACCTGACCCTTCTAAAATATTTTAGACTTCGAAGAGCAAAAAAACTTAAGGCTATGAGTATTTTTGTATAAATATATGCAGCCCTATGTCTTCAGATCCAATGATATCTATATGCAACCCCTAAATTCATTAATCCTTTTGACTTTTAGTAGGAAAAGATTTAAAAGGACTCTTCTTGGCCAGAATACAGATAGATATTAGCACTGCTTTTGGAGCGCTTCTGTGAAGGAGTCCCATATGTCTGTTCCACAAGAAAGCCAGAACTGCCACAATAGCAACAGAAATACTCCCTTGAGAAAAGTGAATCAGAAATCACAGAAGAAAAATCAAATAATTTAATTTTATGCTACCTGCTGATTTAAGCCAGCGATGAAAAGCATTTTTGTAGACATTCAGATAAATGTTCTTTTTTAATATGCAACTGCCTACAGGCTTGGAAGTGGGTTTTAAGTCCTATGGTGTTGTACATTGGTGAAAGACTTGTTCGGTTTTGGAGATTTCGACAGGAGGTGATCATTACTAAGGTATGTAACATAAGTTGCAAGTCTGTGTAAAAAAAAAATTAGTCAATGACTATTTTTATAGGTAACTTCTCCATATTAGGAACTCACTTTTCACTCCTAGCTTCAGCAGCTCTTCCATCACTACCATGGTTTCAGCCAAAGAATTGATATTAGATTTTGCATTTACCCCAACAGCTAGTCCATAAAAATATTCCTTACAGATCCAAACCTGATTAATGAAGTGCCAGGCTTTATGCCATCATAGCACAAACATCTGCACAGAGGTTCACTCTTTTTAATGAACTGAAACCATGTTCCACTCCAGTAAATGCCAGAGACGCCCTTGCCTTCAGTACGGCATGGTTTTTACTTTCAAATCTGGAGTCTTCTGAGAATGTTAAGGGTCATATTACCAGCATAAATAATCTAAGCTTCATTAATACCAATGTAACAATTTTTCCCAGTTGTAAATATCTCTGTGTGCTAAGAGCCTGTTTAAGTCACAGCAAAATGGATGGAGAATGGTGCTTTTGAAGTAGCCGAGTCCACACATATCAAAACAAAGATCAGAAACTGCCTTTTTTTTTGTGAGGGGAAAAGCATGTTAGATAAATCTTGCTGCTGATTTCACAGAGTGTCTGTGATCTGAGAAGCTCAGTATATATGACATATAAAACTGGCTGCTTAACTGAGATTACTTCTTAATAATAGTACATTAGAATTGAGCACATAAGGCTTTTTTTTCTTCTTGCCAATCCAACAATAATCCCATTCAAGTTAATACTGTTACACAACAGTAAAAGTGGGAAATTATCCCAGTTTATTAAGGAATAGGCTCAACTAAACCAGAAAGTTCACAAATTGTTGAATTGTTACAGCCTTTCCTCTGCCTCTTACACTCACAAAGCAAGCTGCCCCATGATACACATTGTACATGCTCTCAAGCTACTGGGCGATACCAGCACTGCAACATGAAGTTTAGGGTATAATCTACAAGACACTTAATAATTACTGTGCATACCAATTCTCATTAACTTATTGTTGAACTCAAGTAGAAATGATTGCAAAGTCACCTGTAACCTAATGAAAACAAATAGTTACTCTTCTGAAGGAAAATGAAACCGGTCGTTTTATTACTGTTTAGGTGGTGACATATTCGTCTGGAGTCCTTGAACTTCATATGAAGAAATGTGGCTTTAAAATGGGACCTGGTCAATATATCTTTCTACAGTGCCCATCTGTCTCATGGCTGGAGTGGCACCCTTTCACCCTCACCTCAGCTCCTGAGGAGGACTTCTTCAGTGTTCACGTACGGGTCGTTGGGGATTGGACTGCAGCCCTCTTCAAGGCCTTCGGAGCACAGGAGAAAGCTTTCAAGGAATCGTGGATGTTACCAAGGTTTGAATTACAGAAAATACATTTTAGAATGTTAATTCTACATTTTAAAATAAATGTTAATATTTTAAATTTCATTAATTTTGTATGTGTTCTTTATATTAGATAGTAGTTCCAGCTACAAAATGTGCCATTATGCTAAAAAGAACACAGAAAAACACAGTCATGAACTTAGGCCGCAGCTACCAAGAAGACATGATGACTAACCCAAGATTTAAAGTCCATATCGATATCTATATCTCCATCACTATCATTTAAATCTCTAACTTCTATATCTACACCTAAAGTAATCCGTTTTGACAGATTAAGAGCTGAATTAGAACAGCACTGGAATCTCTCTGCTACCTTTGTGCCCCTGTGTTTATGCTCTCATGGCACCCATCTCCTGCCATCCAAAATTCCAGCTTTTCCCTTTCAGTTACTTACACATTTTATGGACCCAGGAACTTATGCTTGAGCATTACTTCTTTCCAACAGTGTCCCTCAACTCCGGCTTTAATTTCCAAACTCTGCTCCACTTTATAAAGGTTACTGGTGTTCAAATTCTATGTCTGTGAAAACTTAATTCAAGCAAAATGTTGATGCTTCATTGTTTCAAGTCAGGAGGGTTCCTCTGAAGTTAGTGGAGCCACCCTGACCTACACCAGCTAAGCTTCTGGCTCTATACAAAATGGATTCAAACCATGTAGCTCCTTTGCAGGCACAGTGGCGATTTTCAGCAAAGAAAGGTCTGGCATAGGATCATTTCAATTCTGGTGGAGTGCGTAGAGCCTGGGACCAAAAGACCTACTTTTTTTTCCCCCTGGAAAATTGCTTTTGATGAAGCAGTTCAAATAAAACTGAACAGCAGAAGGTACTTGTTTAACTTGATTTATATAATTTAATGGGACTTGGATGTTAGAGAACATTCTCCCAAAAAGCTTATAGATACCACTGGGCTACAGAAGGGCATACTAGAAGGTAGGGGCAGAGAAGAAAGGCTGCTCCAGTCCTTGCATTGCATCAGTTAACAAAAATTACAACTGAAAGCTATACCTTTGTTAAAGGCAACTGGAATGAGAAGTATACCATTTCAGCAGAACTGGAGCAAAAATGGTCCAAGGTGATTGACAGCTAGTGTAGAGAATGAGAAAGAGAAAACAGTTATCAAATGCTGCTGGCAACAATGCAGAGCTGAAATTAACAGTGGTGTCATATATAAAGACTCTTCTTTTTAATCTTTTTAAAGTGCCTAAGACCATCATTCAGTTGCTTTCTTGAAATACATTAAAAAGAATATTTCAATAGTTAAGCTAGCAATAAAGCAAAAAAAACAAGTCTTTTTCAAAGTTTCAATATCTAAAGATAAACACCAAATTGATGACTATTAAAAAATAACAGCAGAAATTGAGCAGAGAATGGAAAACCTGTAGAAACTGAATTGGTAAGGTAAGGTTCTAAAAATAAACCCTTTATATTGTAAGTAATAAAAGAAGACTAAAATAAAATGCACATACATGTATAGAGGCAGGAAAGACTGTTGTGATTTATGGCCAAGTTGAGAGATAAGACCATAAAAAGGACTATTGCTGTGAAAATTATCAAGTTCTGTATTGCCCCTCTTTGGGATTTTTGGCTCACTTAATTACTATTTTAGCACATTGTCCAAAAATTTAGCTTCTCTTACAGTCAGGAGTACTACACAATCATGATGATGAGCAAATGTTTAAATTCTAATAATAGTACAAGAATCCACTAATGTTACTTTTCCAAAACTAAATACTTCCCCAGCCTTCCCCAAAAGTATAAAGCTTCTTTTTAATCAATTTGTGTAGAAGGACATAAAGAATACAGACAATCCAACGCATGGTTAGAATCAGTCTATAGTCCTATTTTCTACTCCTCCCTTGGCAAGCACAAATATAGCACTTGTTTCCATTTTGCTTCCTATCTTCTTAGCATTCTCCACCCCCTCTAGATCAAATGAATGGGTTGTATAGCTCAGTTTATCTTTGCTTTCTCCTCTCTACTTCTCTGAGCCACTGTATTTGGCTAAGCTCTCTAGATACAGTTGAGCAATATGTTCAAACCCGTAACAAGATCTCTGTCACCTAAGGAATTAGGAGCAGACTGATGAGACAAATGTCTGTAAGGAATGATTCACAACTAATTGATCCTGTCTTATATCAGAGAAATAGATTAAATAACATCTTAAAATTCCTTCCCAATCAATCTACAAACAATAATGAGAATTGCTTCCAAACCCACGTTGAACTTCATAGAAAGCTCACGTCAAAGTAGTCCTTAGGCACTTAACATATATACCCTAAATTAATCATATTTTTCAGTGTTAAAAGTGCTTAAAAAGTATAGAGCTGGGCAATAATCTGAATAACAATACAATCTCTTAAAAAATATTCTTTTGTTTATATCTGAGGACAGATATCCAAAAGTCATCCCTGAGTACCGTTTCATTTGATACAGCACATGCAAAGCATTTGGAATCTTGAAATAAAAGGGACAAGTGCAAATGAAGGGGGAAATACTTGCTAAGACTTCGGTACACATTAAGAAAGCAATGACAGGATGTCAGATACATTGTGTCTCCATATTTGTGTGTACCAATTGCTTGGTGATCCCTCCTTCTTTTCCTGTTAAAGCATTTCATTCTTCTTGTGCATTTAAGCTGAATTTTAAAGACGATTAATGCAATAAAGTGCATAAAACAATACAAAATCTGAAAGAAGAAAAAAAAAAAAATTTCCTAAGGACTGGATGTTAGTGAAAACATCTTCCAGAGCACTTACATTGTTTAAAGACAGGCTGGACAGAGATCTCCAAAGTAATGCATGTATTTACATTCATGCTGCTAGACTAATGAATCTGATTATTTAATAATCTTCTTCATTTCTAATAGTGACCAAAATGAATGCCTCAGCATCAGCAACATTGATTATAGGAGGTAGCAACATAAACAAGCATTTTTACTTACATTTTGCCTTTATGTCAGATACAAAATACAGTTTTATTTCCAAAAATGTATATTTAAAATATTGGGGTTTTTTCAGAAAGAGCTGAGAAAACAGTAGTTTTCTTGTATATGATCTCTTTCTTGCTTTCTCTTTTATTACTTTAACATATATAAAGAACTTTTCAAAATTATTAATATAACCTCTTCCTCTTTACTTTGGTATACACAATACAGAAAATAGAGCTCTAAACCAGGATGCTTTTCAGTAATTCGTAATTAAATATGCAAATTCCACAGCTAAATTTGGACATGCAATTATATGACTAATCACATTTCAGAAAGCCAGAAAATTGCAATTGCATGCTTAAATAGATGGCCAGGCCTCAAACCCACATGGGTGCTCTTATTTTCTCACTTCAGAAAAAACAGTTGCTTTGCTATTAAATGGCTCCCACTGAAAACTAAATGTGTTTCTACGGGGTAATTTGTGTGCCAGCTTAGACATGTCTTTTCTCTTTTATTTTAACAGAATGTCAGTTTTGAAAATATGTAGCCCAACAAATGGTAACCTTTCTGTCATTTTACGTGTTGCTGACCCTTGACTGAATGTCTTATTGCTGTAGACTGGCTGTGGATGGACCATATGGATCAGCAACCACAGACGTCTTCCACTATCGAGTGAGTGTGTGCATTGCAGCAGGAATCGGAGTTACACCGTTTGCCTCTATTTTAAAATCCATTTGGTACAAATGCTGCAACCCTAACACAGAACTGGCGCTGCAAAAGGTACGTAGGGAAGTTTATTGCTCCAACAAAAAGTTACACAAATAAGCTTATTTCACCAAGTGAGAGAGGCAATTCAGAGCTGGAGACTCACTTGAGTGCTTTAACTCGCTCTCAGAAGCAGCCAGTCATTTTCCAGTTGTGTCAGGAGGTAATGTTGAGTAGGATCTCCTGAATTCACTGTCATTCCCTGAGGAAGAAAGTAGACCTAGCTGCAGTGGTTTTAGTAAAAGCTGAAGAATCCAGTTTTCAATAGCAACTGGAGATAAACATGGAACATCTTTCATAGCTGCACAGACAGTTTGAGAGCTTGAATAGAAATCTGACCTCTATCCTACAAAAAATAAATCCTCCCAGGTCATCTCAAACAGAAGTGAAGGGTGGCACTTGCTCCTTGTCCAGCTCTAGGTTTTGTGAGGGCCCTGTGGCTGCTTGTCCTGGTTGAGAATGCTGCATTCAGTAACCATTATCTGCTTTTCACACCTTGCAAAGTCAGGATATTATCCAGCATACAAGGAATAAAAAAAAGCCATTTAAGCTCTGGATGAGGTGCATATATCAAGATGCATATTACTGATTCAAACCACTTTAATTATTCTGTTGAAGAAATATATTGGGGTCTGTACGGCATGGGTGGCACCAATTAAGTTAACATACTCTTGATCTGCTTACCTGTTATATATCTTCTGCTAAGGACACGTGAGACAGCACTGGGGAAGGATAGACGAAGAAGAGATAATATGGGCGAAGTAGGGTGAGGGATAAGTAGGTAACAGAAAAGAAAATCAGCATTAAAGATCTTATTCCCTACCCATCACAATAAGTGGCGCTTTGTGGATCTTAGAGCTTTTTTTAGCTCATTTTCCAATGTAAAAGCTGAATCAGGAACTGTTCCTTATTCACATTTAAGGACAAATGTTGAAATTACATTGGAGTGGACAGATCTCTGAGAGGGTCAGTACATATGGAGCTGATTGCAGGACCCACAGGCTGATCTTTTTAAATGAAAGAGTGTTAAAACTGGCATCTTAATGACAAGCTGCCACTGAAAAGGCATCTGGGATTTTAGTAACTGAGCAGTTGAGGACAGGTTCAAATTGCCAGGGGGGATCTTTGAGGCAGAAAAAGCAGTGAGAAGGGAGGGAAATAAAAATGAAAATATGTGTTAGATGTGAAGAGAAGTGTATCTGCAAACACTATGACTGTATCAGAATGATCTTCTCCAGGACAGCTATATATACTTACATGCACATTAGACATGTATTATGTATATTCTGTATGTGTACTAGTAAAATTGTTCTTATTGTCATTACTATTGCTATGAGGAAAATAACAGAATTTAACTATGCATTGAGAGTATAGTACACTTCAGGGTGCTCATCCACAGCTTAGGGAGAATCTTGGGTAAGTATGCCTGCAAATATAAATGCATGGCGCATTCTGCCACATTTTTTCTGCCATAGAGTTCAGTTTTCTGAATTCTTGTGAAATACAAAAGTATCATGATTTCTCCATGTACTTTCTCTGTATCTTGGCTTCTTTACTGGTGCAGTGGGAACAGTGATGATTATTTTTCACAGGTGTTAAGAGGGTAAACTTCATTGGTGCTTGTAAAATGTTTTGAAAGACTGGATGAAAGGTCCTGAGGAAGTTCACAGCAACACTGAAAAAATTTAGCAGTCATCTCAGAACGATTAATCTCAGGGTAGTTCCACTTTTTTTTTTTTTTTTTTCCATTGGTTAAAAGCTTCCACTTGTGGTATAATTACAAATAATTTAATCTTCCTCAAAGTATTCAGCACTCTCTTTCTGCCATGATGAGTACCATAGAAATGTCTATTAAGGAAATAAATAAGAGGTTTTTCTTTTTTTAACAACTTCGTTTTGATTTGAGTACAGCTATCATTACGCTTATTGAACTAATATTTCTTAGCGTTGCCCACATACGGTTTAGATATAAATACTCATAGCTTCCATAATGTCTGCAGCTGTATAATTTAAAAAACCCAGCAAATCAGAAGGAATACACATTTATCTAATTGATTCTTCACAATTAAATAGCCTTGGAGCCTTAATTTCCCTGTCATTTTTATGCAGTGAGGAAGGGCACTACTACTAGTCATGGCTGGAAAGTTTCTGCGAGCTTTAGTAATGCGTAAAATGATCTTTCTTTCACATTAGTGGTCTCATTTCTCAGATCTATTCCTGCTGAAACTGATGAAATCATACTGATTCATCAGACACATACTAGCAAAAACCCACTTTCACTTTGCCCTATATAAGGATGTAAGAAATGTCCTACTAAGTATCACCAAAGATACATCTAGCCCAATAAGCTGTCTCCAACAGTGGCTCTTCATGAATGCCTGTGGAAAAGTATACAGACCAGAAATCATATGGTGGTAAGTCTGTAGTGGACACTTTCTCGCCTTTGAGTGACTTCCAGTTCAGTAGTGTCTTGATAAAAGAGCTGCAGCTCTCTGTTTAATATCCTTAGCAGTTTTTTCTTCCATGAATTTGTATAATTGCTGTTTGAATACATGCAGACATTAGACAACCAGAGCATGCTGTGGTAGTAAGTTCAACTACAGTTCAACTACAGACTGTGAGGAAAACAAAACTAGCCTTTTCCATTTGCTTTGAGACCAACTGTCCCTGCCTGAGGTAACCTGCTGCAAGCTCTACCCTAGTCCACATCCTTCTCCACAAAACGTCTTCCCCCAAAGATCTAAAAACCTGGGCTCTTTTTTCTGTCAAACATAACCATCTTTCAGAGCCGTGTTTGAAGAACAGTTGAGGACTCCTGCTTCAAATTTAGAAGCATGATTTTACACCTTGTCCTGCATTTACACAAAAGGCTGCTTGCTGCCACCCTAGCTCTAAGTCAGTGCCTCATGTAAGTGCTCAAACCCCCATCCTTCCCTGCATGCTTCAGGCACTGTTGCATCTCACCTCTAGCGTTCCACTGGATCAATTGATTAGGCTAAGGAAGATGTCTGATCTTTTTTTGGTATGCTGCAGCCCACAGGTAGTGTGGTATACTCAGGAGCAGAAAGAACTGGGGGTTTTGCAGGGAGGTGCTCAGGTGCAATGTGTAAGAAGGTTTTGCAGGAACTAGTCCTATCTAAGAGGGAGAAAAAAGTCAGGGATGAAGGTGCCTCCCTGGGCATCCCCTGCTTCATCACCTTTTACAACCCTTTGATGAAAAGCTGGCTTTGCCCAGAGCTGCCGCTCCACCTCTGTCTTCAGGGAGAAACAGATGGATGGTCATCAACAGGTAATTATTAATGACTTTTCACATGATGGAAGCTGATTTACAAGGTACCTTTTTTCACCTTACAGGAAAGAGGTATCAGAGCTCTTGCTCTAATCTGTTGTACAACACTTAGGATGTGGGAAACTGAATGATAAATAAGTACACATTTTAAGAGAGCAGAGTATTAAAGAAATAAGCAGCTACTCACAACCCTGCATTATGGATCTGATTAATAGCAATACTGCATCTAACTCGATTTGCAAAAAGAGCACTTGGAAAATTTAAGACAGTTTACTTGGGCAAGCCGTCAATCTGATAAATGTTGTCAATGGGGGTAGGGTGGGTGAAGACTAATGAAAAATAAATCTAAAACAGATTTTAAGAGTCCTAAATAACTGCAGTCAGTTAATAGCATGAGGCTTACAAAAGACCAAAAAAAAGATTCAGAATAATTGTTTAATTATAGAAATGCACTGATGCTGGCCTTATTCTACAGTTTTAATAAGGATTAATTTTACTGTGCGTTCATTGCATTTTAATTATATATGTAATATGTTATGCTATGCTATGGGCAGTGAGTGTAAAGAAAGGATGACTTCTTTGTAAACACCATTTATTTTAACATGTTATACTAGAAATCTTCTTTGATCTAAGGGGAACAGGAACTTTTTGCCCTTAGGCCATCCTTCTTCTCTATGTCTTTTCTGCCTAAAATTATAATCTTGGCACAAAATACTTCTTATAGTGATAGTCTTTCTCCATTACTAAATGATTTCCACCTCTAACATGAAAATCAGAAGCAGTGCAAGTGGTATGGCTTCTGCAGAGCCACACCAGGGATGAGTTTATGGAATTACTGCAGGTTCAGAAAGCTACATCTTTTATTGAGACAACTGTGAGAGAGGGGGCTTGGCCCAGTTCAGTTGGACTGGCTGTCACTGTAACAGCTAAGTTTGCAACCAGCTAAAAGCACTCCTTCGAGCTCCATAGCCTGATATTCTGGAAACCAGCCCTTCATTCAGGGGAAGGCCACATCATCTCAGCTCATCAGCTAGCTAAGAAGGAAGAAACCTTACCTGAATGTGCTTGGCTTCCAGTCCTGCCCACATGCTCCCAATTGCTACCCCATGCACAATTCATCATTCATTTAGAACCACTCCATACACATGTACTAAATATACATTTCCATAAAATGAACTGCTGAAAAGACTTGAGAAATAAGCTGATCAAGTAGAGGCTGGGGGAAGAAATTTCTCACTACAAATCAACAGCCGTGGTGTGATACAGACTGACAGCACTCAGTGGGCTGATTTTTGAGGTGCTGAGGATGTGGAACAAGCAGAAAATTCAGGATTCAGACACAAAAAAACTACATAAAGGTTAAGGCTATAAATCTTTTCTAGTTTGAGTAATGTAAGATAATGCTATTGTTGGTCACAGAAATGAAATGCTATAAAGTGAGTGGGCTTTCTCCTCCTTACGCATGCCAATATACATCAGCAGCAACCCGCCTGTAAAGCAATAAGGTCATATTTAAGGCAAAACATTGAAACAGGAGGGGAAAAAGCAAATAGCCAATGTGGTTGATACTGAAGTTCTGCAGACAGTCCTATTCCTGGGCTGTAAAAATACACTACTTAACCCTGAATACCTTATCTCTGTTTCCTGGGATCATACTTCATTTATATTTCTAACAGAAACCACAGATGGTTCCTTACAGTACACTCAGATCTAGGAAACATCTCAAATTACTGTTAGTCTCTGTCACCAAATCTCCAGTGAAGCATGGTGTTACCACATTTTTCTCCCACCACCTTACCAGAAGTCTCACAAGCTACTGTATTAAATATTCGGGAAATCTCTTTAAAGCTCTCTGGTTTCTTCTCTGATTTTTCACTGCAGAAGTGTCCAATATGCATCTTTATCTCATTGATCCTACAGAAAAGGGCTACAATTTCCAAAACATCAGAGCTCCCACAATGATTGCTCTAGGGACAGACCTTTCAGACTACCTTTGACACTGAGGTACTATAAAAGACAGAGGGACTGGTGAGCACAAAGAGAGATGGGCTGGAGGAAATGAAGGGATTTTGCGACAAAATAAAAATCACAGCTCCAGTAAAACAAGTTCCAACCACCCCTTTGTTATATGCTTATACATTGTCCTCAGTGCCATTCCGTTTGAACCTGAAATTGCGTATTTTCAGGTTTTCACTGTGTCTGTGAATTATTTCTTTGGAAGCACTATAAAAATAATTACACTCAAAATTACACTGTTACAGAGGCCCATTCAAGTTCTGGCACCCTCTATTCAAAAGTAATGATGGACTGCGTGGCAAGAGCTACAGAATTCAAGTTCTAAGAATGGCAGTCAGATTTGCCTTGCAACTGTGGTTCAGCCGGGCACCAGGGTGGTGTCTAGACAGGCGGCCAGGAAGCTCCAGACGTCCACCCTCTGGGTGGTAAAGGAACTCCCAGTCTAGTCATCTGCACATCTGGACCATTCTGAGATGAGGGATGGAGCTGAAATCAGGGGATGGACTGTGCTCCCACTCCTCTGTTCAGCACAGCATTGCTGGAGGAGATTTCCAGGTGGGAAATTTTGACTGTCCTGAAGGCTCCCTGAGGTAGCTCCTACTTGGCCTGAGACAGCCTATGTCTCAGTGCATTGTTTCAGATCCCGAGAAGAGAATCTCACCAGTCCCAAGACTCCACAGACAGTTCCTGCTGCAAAACTGATGAACTTGTTCACAGATAAGACATTTGAAAATGGTCAGCAGAAACTGTTCCTCCAGGAGTGGTCACACAGGACAGTCATTTATACATAGTTAATTAGCTAGAAAATGCTTTGTAGGTAAAGGGCAATAGATCACACTATATCATGCACATGCTTGAGTGGTCACAGCAGTCCCTGGGCCAACTGGCTTTAAGAACTGTGCAGAAAAAGGGTTTGGAGGAGTCTCAGGTGATCCAGCTGAAAATGCCACACCAATAAGCCCTGAAATAGAAACTCTCATCATATGGACACTGACTAACCATCTTGTTTGAAATACAATGCAAGCATTACCCTACGCCAAGATCCTAATGAATTAGGTTCTTAAAAAAAAATAAACCAAACAAAAGATAAACTCTCTGCTTTGTTTCTAACTGACTGCAGTGAATTTTTTAAGGATGAAAAATTAGTCTCTCAGTGACAGATCCCAGTAATGTTTGGTTTATCATTGAGAGGATTGTAGTATGACTATATAGATGCCAGTCTCTAATTCCTACCTGGGGAACAAAACTTTAATAACAGGCTCTCCAAATCAATAGACAAATATAACAAGACCCAACATATGGAAGATGAAGCTAGAGAAATCTGGATGAGGAATACTGTGTAAATTTTTCATAGAGAGGAGGTTCTCAACCAATAGAAAACCAGTCAAGGGATAGTGGTTCAATTTACCCCTCTGGCAACTTTAAAATTAGAAATTCATGTTTCTCTAGAAATTATGTGCTCAAGTTTAAGCAAGAAATACTTTATAAAAGAAGTAGGGACATTTTGCATGCTGTTTTAAACAGAGTATCTGACTTGAAGAGCATAACTATCTTTTCATCAATTCAGCTGTTAACCTATGGCATTAAGGTTCTGAGAAACTGAAATTCCATTTTAAACATAACTGAAAATAAATCCAAAATTTTAAAGAATAATGAAGTTATTTGCAAGAAAAGCAGCATTAGGCATTGTAAGTCAAAGTTGAGATGCACTGGCTGGGGGAGATGTATAATGCCTACCTTCACTAGTGCATTAATATATTAACTCAATGTTTAAGATTAAAATGAATTTTTTAAGAGGTAGAAACTACATAATCAAAATGATGTGCAATTATGTGTAAATCTTATAGTGAAGAAGAGTCGCACACTATTTATTAATGAGTGGAGCCAATCATTAAGAAGTTTGACTGAAATTTTGCTTCTTGTTAAATCTATTTACTTTTATCTGACAGGTTTATTTTTACTGGATTTGTAGAGACCCATCAGCATTTGAGTGGTTTGCTGATCTTCTGTTCCATTTGGAATCAAAAATGGCTGAAAAAGGGAAAAATGATTTTCTAAGCTATCATATATTTCTTACAAGCTGGGATGAAAGTCAGGTAATAATGAAACTCTTATGAGACTGAGTTAATGTACCTTGCTTTTCCAGTATGGTAACATATGGAACAGGAACAGTTGAATAAATGATGGATGGAGCAGAGAGCTGAAGGACTGGAAATATAAAGACACCAAGCTGTCTGTTTGCTTCTTGCATTTAGGAAAACAGGAATGGAGAAATCAAGCCAGTCATCTTTCCAGTCCTATATCTTGTCTTGGGGAGCACTGATTACGAGATGTCTCACAGAAAAGTGCAGAGAGTCTTTCAGGAGCTTGTGAAGGGACATTTTGTCCACATCTTTGGAATGGTCTTTAAATAGATTCTGGTATTTTTGTACTGAAACATGGAGGGTTGTATAAAAAGTGTTTTATTTATTCTTTATTCTTTACTATAATTTTGGTTGTTCACATATACAGGCAGTGCACTTTCAAAACCTGCTATGCTCAGAATATTTTGGCAACAAACTGTATGGTCTAATTCATATTGCTTGAAAAGACATTTTCTCTGATTGACTTTAAATTTGTCATCTCCCAATTCTATTGGATAATCCCAGCTCAAGGCACTTAATCCTTAGACAGTGATTTTATTCAACTTCTTTAGCCTAAACCTAGACCCAAATGAGTTACTTTCTCTTTTCTTTAAATGGATCACTTGGATCACACTGTGACCAGAGTTAGGCATCTGCCAGAAAAACTCTCACAGGAAAGTCTTTACTGTTTTATTTCCTGCTGCCTCTGTTGAATGAAGGACTGTCTAACACAGATTAAAAAAGTAGATTTCATAGAGCTTTTTCCTTCCTGCCTCCACTGACAAAAAAAACCCATTGTTTCTTTCTGTTTTCCATAGGGTTTCTGTCAAGTAATGAGGCATGTGCATAAAGCTGTATTCAGAAAAATCTATTCTCATTGTGAAGTATATGGCAGTTACAGAAACTACCACTCTGCATTAGCAATATCACAGGGTATTACCTAAAACCTGCTTTAAAGCAAACTATTGAGGAACCTAACAAAACACAAAGTTGCCCTTATCTCTCAACTGTCATCATCTCACTTCCCTTTTGGGCAAACATCATGCCAGACATCAGGTAGAGAGACAACTATTCTTGCTGAAATGCCTGACTCTTCACTCATGTGCCCTGCACTTTTCTGAAGTGCCTCCTTCTTCTCTTCAAACCCCATTTTCCAGTCTCCTGTCAGCACTGTCTCATTATCCCATGCTGCTGGTCAGATGACATAGAAACACCCCTGAAGCTGTGCTGCCTCCTGAAGGCCCCCATCATCCTACCTCTAAAAGACTGTGCAGGAAAAGCAATGTGTTTCAGTGGCCGCTAGTACTCTGACCAATCCTAGGGAACTGTGCTGGGCCACAGCTCCACCTTCTTAAGGCATCCACGAAGCTCCTTCTTCTTGTAAGCCTTACTGTATCTGTAGTAAATTCCACTTCATCACACCTCAAAATTTGAGCTTCAGCACCAGTAATACTTGGATGATGCTTTACTTTACTTCACTTGTGCCTTAGCAAATAACAAAACCAACATTCTCTCCCTATCTCACCATGTAGTCTTGACCAGTAGCCAGGTGAAGTTGAACTCAGTTAGGAGGGGCAATTTACACTTTCTAGTGCACCCTCCACTACCAGCAGGTGTTTATTCCTTGCGTATAATATTTGTTCAATGTTTCGAGCTCTTTGTAGATTCGACGTTGGCAACTGATGGGCAGTTATGGCATGTGTTTTCCTTTCCTTGGACAAGAACTTATGTTTCAGCCTATTGCTCCTTACACTGCCCCTGACATTTCTCAGCAACTTTAATGCTGTGAGCAATAACAAGAGCCAACACCAAAACTTCTGGAGAAGTTCCACTTAATGTGGACAGAAATAGCCCATCTACTCAGTGGCACAGTTTCACTGTAAACAATTAAAAAATCCCACAGTTCCCCACCTCCCACTCTCACCAAGCACTTTCAGTTACTTCTTAGACTATTCCAAGTTGTCCACAACATAGAATCATAGAATCATAGAATAGTTAGGGTTGGAAAGGACCTTAAGATCATCTAGTTCCAACCCCCCTGCCA
>JANRGW010034147.1:0-24236 GCA_024733675.1 Psilopsiagon aymara | reverse complement strand
GTGTTCAAGGCCAGGTTGGACATAGCCTTGGGTGGCATGGTTTAGTGGGAGGTGTCCCTGCCCATGGCAGGGGGTTGTAACTGGATGATCTTAAGGTCCTTTCCAACCCGAACTATTCCATGACTCTATGATTCTACTCCTGGTCAAGTCCTATCTACCAGTGCCCTGACAGCCCTATATATTAAGATGAATGGAGAAAAGGTGACTCAGGAATGCTAAAAGCACCTGTGCAGGCCACAGCAGAGGAAGTGCAGGCACTCTCAATCTCCTGGGAATCAATTCCCAGAACACAAAGAACAGGTCTCCAAGCACAGAAGATGATCAACCCATGCATCCTGCAGCAAAACACAACCTACGCACAAGAAGACCATGCGGCAACAGCTCTGTGCTGTTTGCCCTCTGTGAACCAAACCAGGCTGTGATGTTTGCAGCAATGAAATCTAACCTGTCACCTGTCTGAAATGCCTCACAAGCCATCAGCCAGACTGAAATTAGGCTTTATCCTAATGCAGGCCATACTGAGAAGGAGCAGAGTAATAACAGCACTTCCCTCAGCAAAAGCCCCCCAAAAGAGGCACTAGGGCAATCCCAAACAGCATCCCTGCACAGAGAATTGCTGCAATGGTTTCAAGAGCTTTCAGAGCAAGAAAGCTCTACAAGCAGAATGGCTACAGCAAATCTTTTCTCCATGCTCTGAAAAGAGAGAAATCAAACAAGGAGAGTGTGCGGGTGGTCTGGCCAGGACACTCCTTCCAAAAAATAACCAAGTTCTGCCATTTGTTGTGGCATTTAAACAGCTGCTGACAGTGAGAGCCGTCAATTTTGCCTACAGCCGCGACGCTAAGCAGTATCGCCTCTCAGCTATTTTAGAAAGCGCTTTAGAGTACTTTGAAAGTAGTAAGGCACTATTAAAAGGTTCAGTTCTCATTGCAGCACTGTCAGATGATTAATAAATTAAAAGCTTGGCTACTGCAAGCAGCAGTATGTCTGCCAATCCTGGGCTGCCTTTGTGTGAAGATCTGGAGCTTGGTTTTGTGAAGTAAATGTGTGTCTAAACTTCTAATTATATTAAGAAAAGGCAAGTGCTAGAAAACAGCTGGACCTCAGCTCTAGCAGAAAGTTATTTAAAAAGCCAAGGGTCTGAATAGCACTGTTTTTTTCTCCTCTTATGGATACTGTTGTGGCATGGGAGGGGGGATACGCTGTGTCAGGCTGCACCAGTTCCAGCCCCTGTGCAGAGATTTCCATGTAAATGATCTGTTAAATGTCAAGATTTACCTCAGAACTAAAACCAGTGGTAATAACCCTGCGCTGCCTCAGCAAAACCAGAAAGGATTAAAGAGCTAAAGCTAGGAAAAAAAGCCATTGGCTCGATGTCATATCCCATTTGACAGGATGGCTAACAGAACATGTTTCCATACACTGAATAATCTCGAGAATAAAAGTGTTCAACACCTTGTAGACCATAGAGAAAACACAATAGTGCTATACAACCAACTACAAATCACAGAAGGAAAAAAAAAAAAAAAGCCAATTCATAAAAGAAAAAGAGTGGAGAATCTGAGAAAAAGCGTTATTTTGACCCAGAAAAATGCATTTCAAATATTTTACTTGGAAATTGTACAGTTGGACCAGGGCCTTGAAGTTCAGCAGAACTAGATGGAGATGACTTATTGTCCTTACGCTGTGGGTCCTGTATTTTTGGGACTTTCCAATAGTTGCAGCTTACACTCACCAGGCAGCACTGTGGAACAGCAGGATGCTTCCCACATTGGCCTACAGCGATAGACACAGGAACCTTCCTCATTCAGACATGAAAAACTGCTCATGAGACCTGCATGGGACTTCCCTACAACCACCGGGCAATTCCTCACACAGCCACAGCTGGGGACAGGACAGGAGAGGGGTCAGCCTGAGGATTAAAGCACCAGCTCCAAGATGCAACAAAACCAGCCAGAGTAATGAGCCAAAAATGAAAGGAGGAAGCATGATGGAAGGGGTGAGGGAAGCAAAGAGCTCAGAATTAAACTGTGCCCAAAGGGGTAGAGAAATGGTGCCTGTCAGGTCTGGCAGGAAAGGCTGTGCAGATTGGGAATGGGAGAGAACAGAGGGAAGGGTCCCACCAACATCAGTAGTAGAAAACTTGGCATTAACTGAGGAAGGTGACTTGGATGAAGATAAATATAGTCAACAAGTGAAGGCAAGTGACTTGCTAGACAGAGATAGCAAGGAGCTGTGAGGAAGGGCATAGGGGCAGTGGGTTCTATGAAGAAAAAAGCATGCCCACAAAGACATAAACAAAATTTCAACTTGAAAGAACTGGCAGTTCCTCTGTCACTGGCATTTACATTGCATTTCCTCCAGCCTTTATAAAACCTGGCTCCTCTAATTCATTCTAATTCACTCTGTAATGCCTCCACATGGCTCTCTCAGTGCGTGTGCGGCAGTCTAGAAAGCAATAGTTGGACAGCTTTTGACTGGAAGGAAATGTTTTAGGCACAGCTCAAAGCCTGTGGGAGTCAGGAGAAAGGGTTGAATTTGGCCTTTAAGAGAAACAGGATGCCAGGAGAGTCACATGAATGTTTAAAACAACTTTTCTGCCTAAACAGAAGATGCACATGCCTGAGTTCAGTCTTAGCTACTAGCAGGAGCAGGCTGGTTTTGATTAATAGCAGGTGGTGGTTCACTCTTTTGGCAAGAGAGCAGATGTGAGTCAAAGTTTTAAGATATTAATGCAGTGTTTGCCTTTCTCAGTAAAAACACAGCATTCTGTGAACTGTAGTCTAGAACCACATCCATACAAACACTGCATGGGGACTTGGGTGGACAGTTGGCAGCACAGGAGCCCTAGCATCCATGAGGGCTACCGGGATCCAAAGCTGTAGCAACAAGGGCATAAGCCAGTAGGATCAAGGGAAGTGATCAATCCCCTTTACTCAGCACTCAGGCTGCAGCTGGAACACCACCTTCAATACTGGGGCCCCCTAATAGAAGCAAGATGTTGATCAGCTTGCCCAAGTCCAGCTGAGACCACCAAGACGGGCAGTGGCTAGAGCATGCAAGCTGTAAGGAGACGCTGTTAGTTCAACCTGGAAAGGAGAAGGCTTAGGAGGACCTAAGTTGGCCAAGAGGGGCCTATAAAGAATGCAGAGGCTTACAGAGGGCTTACAGAGAATATAGCTATGCTCTTCACTGAGGTACGTGGTGAAAGAATGAGATACAACAGTCTGGAGTGGACATACAGATATACTGGATACACGCACCCTCAGTATAATTAAGGATCGGAACAGGAGCCAGAAGAATCTCTGCTCTTGGAGGTTTTCAAGACATGACTGGGCAAAGCCCTGAGCAATCTGCTCTGAATTCAGTGCTGTCCCAGCTTTGAGCAAGAGGTTGGTCTCCAGAGTCTCCCAGGAGTCTTTCCAACTCGAGTGACTTGACGATACTCATCAAAACTTCAATTAATACACAGTGTACTTGTTTATGAAGGCAGTATGTTCCTAAAACACTGAATTACAACACAATTGTTTTTAAAAAAATACCAAAAATCCCAAAACCAACCCATGACAATAACCAACAACAGTACAGACCACAGCTACAAAAGCTCAAATCTTTCCTCACCAGCTTCTGTAAAACAGTAATCAGCTTGGCAAAGACAACAGGCAAGGACTGTGGAAACCAAAGCCATCTATACAGTTTAAGAGACTGGCCAGTCGAGTGTACATCCAACAGACTTACAGCTGTACGGAAGCGTGATAAATGAACAAAAACAGGCGCCTTGTGCAAGCCAGCTCAGGTGCCATGACTTGCTCCATAGAAGAACACAAAACGACGAGAGAAAAGCTACTTTTAAAATAAGGTTGATCTAAAAACAAATGAGATTAAGTTATTGACTGCAAAGCGTATTTGGCTCTGCACTAGTCTCCCGCTCAATTAAGATTTCCAGTTTGGTCAGTTTAGGTTTATCACTGCAAGAATAACATCACACTGCCTTTCACATTAACTCAGGGTTGGGTTTTTTTTCATACAATGTTTCTCACAACTAGATATCCCACAGTTTAATTAAACTAAGATTGAAATAGCATTGTAAGAATATAGGCCATTTAGTACCTGACACACTAAGCATTCAACCTATTTCATAAAGAAATTAATTATGTGAGAGTCATTAACAACAACTGTAATTCCATACAGGTTTAAATTCTATTTGGAATTGGAATGCTAAAGTTCCCAAATAACATAAATTCTTGAAGATGGTAAAAATGAATGAATGACGGCAATATTCAACAAATCTGAAAACTGGTGCAGGAATCAAAATCCCTGTTAAATCCAGAGGTAGCAGCACAGACAGTGAAAGCAGAATAACCTATTTCTACCCTACTTATTTTATCATACAAAAGCCCGAGGTTTTTTGGATGAGTTACAACCCAAGGGTTCAAACTGGGTACTGGTAAAACCAGTGGGGCCTTGGAAGTGATTTCAAGAAAGGCAGGACTAGGTTCTGGCTCCTCGCAATCGTACCTTCTCCCTTTCCTGCAGGAAAACCTCAGCTCTGCCTGGAAGAATTTTTTCCCAGCATGATGAAAATTGAGACTGATAAAAAAAGAACTGTAAAGAATGATAAATACAGTATTTCAGAATTGGGCACCCTGCTGTTAATATCATCGTTGCCTCCACAGTTTATGCATATTAAAATTATGCTGGCACTTTTCCTGGGGAAATAGTTTGAAAGGGGACAGGCTAAAGGAATCTCTATTGCACAGCATGTGGTCTGATAATTCACGCACTGCATCAGCTGGGCAGGAGAGCCAATTTCCCAGATTTGGGTTTCACTTCTGCAAGAAAAACATCTACTCCCATCCCCTTTACCATACTAAAGGGACATCTCTGTTGGCTGACAGCATTGTGCAGGGAAGCAAAATGAAGACGTAGGACAAATTCCAAACCAGCATTACACCTTTATAACCTTCTTTGTCCAGTTCCAGGGCTGTACTTTGGATCTAAATAGTAAAACACGAGCTCTTCTGAGGACATTGCTCTTCACTGTCAAAGCCAACCAAGCATATAGGGTTCATTTTGTTTCCAGGAAAAAGACGCTGATTAATTAAAATGCAAAGGCATCTTCCTGCCAAAATATTTTTCAGCCTTATGTTCAGCTAAGAATAATTAAGGCTCACTCATATCATCCAAAAGACTGGTAGTCATTCTCAACACGCCATCATCGATCACCCAACACAAGTCCATGTTTGCCAAGGAACAGATTGCAACCAAGTAGATGGGCAGTGCGTTAGTCAAGAGTTTTACTTGTGTCTAACTCTCACAGCTTCTCCAGTATTAAAGGCCAAAAGCTGCTCTCTTGCGCAGCTCTAACTACACCCATGCCTGGTTAGCCTATAAGCACCACCACTGAGAGCTTTAAATAGCTGCTACTTCTTGTCCTTACCTGCTACTCATCGCAATGCTCTAGAAAGGAAAGGGGCAATTTTCAGGACAGTGGGATGGAGACCCAAGTGCTGTCCAAGGCTATCTGTGCTCCCAGATCACACTGAGCCATAGGAACTTCTATGACACCAGCTTAAATCCCAGTTGACTTCATCTACTTCCAGAATTAAAATGGTGACCTCCTTGCCTTACCAAATCAGCTATTTTGGAAGGAAATACATCTCTCACTGGTAAAAGTTTCTTGATATAAAATATGCAACTCTCAAGCAGCTGCAATGAAGAAAATCAATTTTAGACTCCTGGTGGCCACCTTCCTGCAAAGCTTTATTATTTTTCATCAAGTATCTACAAGAACCAGATCACGTTTCTAGCTTTTTGTTCCTCTCCTGTGTAATGAAGGAGAATCATGTATATTGCTTTCATTTAATTTACGCTAGAAATTCAGAGTTATTGATTGCAGTTGGCAGACTCCCTAGCTATAAGAGACTAGAAGCAACATTTTAATACCTTTTGTATTACTTAGCACAGAGAGGGACCTAAGAAAAAAAGGGGGAGGGTGGTGGTAGTAGTGTTGTAAAATGAAGCTTTGAGGCAGAGGGCGAATATATCACTGTTGAGATGAAATACTGGGTGGCAATACTTAAATATACAGTATAACTACAGTTGCAGCAACTAGAGCCTTTTGTAATATTTAGTTAACGAAATATGTGTCCAACTTACTATCTTAGAGATATCAGAAAGTTCTAAAGTAATCAGGCAACATCTGTATACAAAATCCACCGAAAACCTTCTGTGGAAGGACCAGAAACTATTTCTGCATTTGGACAGTACTGAGTAAACAGTTTTGCAACGAGAAGGAAAGGAATAACAGAATTTGGAGGAAATGTTTTGTTTAGATATTTTAAAAGCAATAATTCAATTCAGAAAGCTGCCAAAATATCAAACAGGATTAATACTAAAATACTTTGCATGATTTGGTAGCTTACAAATGAACGCACAGAGCCAGCATCTGTCAACTCCCTTAGGCAGCCTTGCTTAACGGAATGCAATTTCTTACCTGAAAAACATAAATAAGCAACATGCATTTACAATTTGCTCTGCATAACTTAATATGATATTTAGTACCCTAAATCACACATCAATCCAGCTCCTCCTATTAAGCATGCAAAGACACTGCATCACTTGTGTAGAATGTTTTTTAAATCAACAGTACTTTGCAATTAAAACAGTTCAGATGTAAATATTTATACCAAATACAGAGACGTGATTAACATTCTTACCAGATACAAGCTCAGTGGAGTACAAAGCCTTCCATAACTACACCACTCCCTCCCAAGCCCCTCCAGTTATGGACCAAAGATCTTAGATCCCCTCAGGCACCCAGGGAATGGAAGGCTCTTCTGAGCAGCCCAGAGGCTACCCATTTAAACCACAGCAACCTTAGCCTCCTAAAGGTCCTCCTTCCCACAGGGAAAGCCCTCTGGGACATAAACCACAGCATGGCACACGTTTCTTGGAGCATCCTCCCCTGCTCTGGAGTTTCACAAACTGATCCAAACAATAAGACAGCCCTGGCAGGAAGGGACAGGTAGGAGACAAGTCTCAAGCAGTGCATGAAGCTCGGTGCTGCTCCAAATCACAGACCAGCACCCAGGGGAAACTTCAGATAGCATTTTAATTTTCCCTCATGTCCCACTCATATCCAGTCTCCAGTTCCTATCCACCAGGATCAATTGGTATTGAATGTGAACTGCATCCCTGAAGCTCTGCTCAGATATTAAATGGTTCTGGTGCAAGTCTCAGCAGTAAATAGGAACAAACCTGTAAGCCTAGTATTATCTGAATCCACAGGGGTCTAGGCAGAATCCATATGGTTGCCATAAAGTCTTTGGCTGCTGTCACAGATTGATTATACTCATTTGTAAAAACAGTTATTAATGTATAAAGCTTCCACAAGGGACAAACCCCGCAATACTAAAAAGAAAGCATCAATAAAACACTACAGCTTTTCGTTAACATTGTCAGGAAGCAATGTAAACCCAAGTCAAACAACCACAGTGCAAAAGCCTGCAGAGCTACAAGAACAAGGAGTGGCAGTGTGGTGCCTCATGTGGGTCCTTAAAATTATGCCTGGTTTTCCCCCCTTCCTCCTCAAAATACCTTACAATTCTGCTATTGGAGGCAATGGAAGAAAACTTCAGAGCCTGGAATTGGGCTCTTGATGCATATACAAAATCCTCAAAAAGATCAGGAAAAATATCTGGTTTTCTAATAGCTCCAAACAAGCCATCCCAGCTGCCTGGGTTAGCCAGGTAGGATTACATGATGATTCCTAAGCCTCCATCACTCCATATCAGCTCTGAGCAGTTTCTTCTCCAGAATGTTTTTAATTGTGCTTTAATTACACAAACATGCTGTGGGCTTTCAGGATAGAGCATTGGCTTAAGTTGAAAGGAACAGGTATCCATCAATCCAATCAAAGCATTAGTAAAGCACTCATTTCTGCAGTACTTATGCTCCTCCTGTGAGGAAAATATCCTGTATTCATTAATCTGACAGAAGTACAACCTCTCTACAAAGGAAATTTGGGAGAGCTCCCTGCACCCCATACATTTAAATGCTCCATCCCTGGCAGTGTTCAAGACTAGGTTGGACAGAACCTTGGGCGACATGATCTAGTGTCAGGCATCCCTGCCCATGGCAGGGGGTTGGATGATCTTAAGTTTCTTTCCAACCCTAACTGTTCTATGATTCTATGAAACGCACATTTCTGGAAGTACCTAAATCTGTATTTGTAAGCAAGGCACTTCAAAGCCAACTCTCGCTGCTGTGTCTGAGAATGACCCAGCAGGTTTTGAGGGATGCCTGAACCCACATTACCCAGCGCACAAAGAAACCTTTTAAGATGTTACTGCAAAAAAATTGCCAAAAAGGAGCCGATCGAGGATGAGAGAAAGCAGCTCTGCTCCCTGGTGGGCAGTGGGAGCAGTAGCAGGCAGAAGAAGGAGTAATCCCACCAGTTCAGACCATGCTCAATCCAGCCCTGGACAAGGGGGCTGGACCAGAGAATGATGCCCCCTCTGAGATGCTTTGATGTGCTTGATGAAAAGCACAAGGGAAACATGCAACAGATGGAAGGATGACTCTGTCTCAAAGGTGTCTTATCTAGGAAACCCAATCATTCCAGGAAAGAGTGGACAGGCTGTATTTCAGGAGCAAGATGACTTCGAGTATTAGTATAGGTAAGGATCGAGAGAGAGGGGATTTTTACACGCAGGCAGAGATGTAAATCATGAACCAGAAGGAATTGACCACAGTGACCTGCTGCCTGTCACTCAGAGCTGTGCACTGTAACAGCAGCGTGCGCAGGCAAGAGACCATCCACATTAGGGTTTCCTCAATGCACATGGCTTCTTCCCTCCCCAGCTAATCTCATAATTCACACAATTACTGTATCTAATACACATAAATGCCGAGAGCTCCCCAGGAACTATCATAGGCCACTGTGGGAGAGCAAGGCTATGCCAGGCAGTCATTGTATATAACCGCATCAAGAACTGTTGATGATCTTAATGCTAAGAAGAAATAAACAGAGAAGGGCTCTCATATGCTTCCTGGCTGCCCTCAAATGCCTGCACATCTGTCACTCCCTTTCAATGACAGGACACCATCCAGCCCCGCAATGACAAGCAAAATGATTATCAGATATAGATCCAGATATAGCACTGCCACAGAGCATAAGAAGCACAAAGTCTCCCCTTTACCCAGCATGTTTAAGCATAATGACATATCATGCTGCTTTCCTGGCTCAGTTAGGCTCAAATGCTGGTTTCTGTTACAGATGTTTAATGCAGGAGGGCTCAAAACTGACATGTTTTAACTGTGTTTGATGGAAATTTGACATAGACGTTGCTGGCTCAGCTCAATGTTACATGGAAAGAAGAGCAAAATTTATTTCAACTCTATAGGCCCCGAATGTTGAGTTAGGAAATGTCCCAAGCCTGGTTGTTAATTCTCAGCATCACCTCTTGTTTCCCCTGCAGAGGGGAGATTTTGCCTCATCCCCCTTTAAATATAGGGGATCGTTCCTTCCTGCAGAGCATTGCTAACAGACACGCTGAGCCGCTGCAACCAAGGTTGTCACACACAGTGAGAGGTGATATTAACACAAGACACTGACATGTGGTTCTGTTTGCACAGCACCATTTCAGTGTCACAGGAAACCTGATACAGTCCAGGGACTTCTATCTGAAGTGTGACATTCCCATTTAAAATGCATACACCTGGGAGAAGGAGCAGAGGGACTTATTGGCTTGGCAATGGGTTGGCAGAATTGCTCATAGCCGTAAAGGAATTACCAACTGTTTTCCACAGAAAGCTACAAATAAATTTTGCACCTGCACTTCCTTCGTATTTGTCACTGCTTGTGCAAAGGGCCTTTCACAGAGAAGTTTAAAGGTTGTATTTCCCCCAATCTTGCTGCTGACATTGGACCATAAGGAGATCTTTAAGGGCTCCCATCCCAAGGAGGTCCTAGGAGCTTGGTGAAGACACAACAATCCTGGTGACATCAGCCCCACAAACTCTACTCCTCGGATGTGCATCACACTCACATCAGTACATCATTAGAGGGAAACTGGTGACAACTCCTGACTTTGTCACTGAGGTCAATCTGTGCAACTCGCTCTACACACCTCAATGTTCCCTCAGTACCCTCTCATCTGACAAAGAAAGACCCATCTCTTTGAGGCTGGGACTTGCAGTGCACAGAGCAGACCCCCTATGCCACCTGATGCACTCACAGCATATAAAGAAGTAATAACAAAGCTGACTATTAAATGGTGGGTCTTTAAAAAGACTTCCCTTTTCTGTTCATTTCAGAGCAAACAAAACGTTTAGACATGGAATGCATACAAGTCTGGTGCGGGTTATACTGCAAAATATAAAGGAATTGAAAGGGACAAGTCTGAATATCTAATTGCTCTTTCCCACACACTTTTAATTTCTTTGGTGACTTCTTGTATGAGAATATCCTGGTGATGAATGCACGGTTTATACCAGAAATCTAGTAATTAAACCAATGTTCTTAAAAGAAAACTGTAATTATTGTGACATGCCTTTATGAATGCAACACAGGGACTCAAGGAAACTAATATCAGCCACTGAAATAGGAAACTAAAGTATCAAACAATTAGACTGGCTTGCATCAAACAGTTTGGAGGAGTACAGCTGCTGCAGGCTCTCTGTCGCAGCTATGTCATCTTAGGAGCTAGTTCGAAGACTATAGCCATAGCCAAACAAGTTCATATATCTCTGTGATTTCGTGGTACGCAAGTAACAGAAGATGAAACAGGATCTTTATTTCAAAACTTCAAAAGAACACCACGTTGTTAATAACAGCATGAAGAAGTCGCCTTTTTAAGTGTTATTTTAAATACTCAATGTTATTTTAGTAGCAATAACTTTCACGAGCAGCTTCCCAAACACAGCCACGCTGGAAGGAAATTATTTTCCTAACATTTACTTCTTCCAAAGGCTAAAATAGTCATGACTGAAACCTTAGGTACAGACTAACACTTCTGCAAATACAAAGCCTTAGCTAAGGGTGCCAAACCCATAGGCAAGTTAAGGGTTTACTGATAGGAAACGAAGAAATGCCAAAGGGAAACAGACACAGTTAACATATCTGCAGTCGAATTAATATTCCAGCAGCCTGGAGAACATGTACTTTCTCAGCTGTTTGAGTAAATATTGACAGCAAAGGAGGTCAGTTACCTGAATTTCTGATGAAATGTGGAAATGTTGGGTATTGAAGCCTTCCCATGTTAAACGGGGCCAAACGTTTTCTGAAACCCTAACTGCAGCTCCTACACTGGTTGACACATTCCTGCTTTGGGGGATGAGTCTCCAGCCCTGCATATTGCAAAGGACCAGGAGGATGGATGGATGGGAAAATTGCTGTACAGAACAGGTAGCACTAAGCACAGCTAGAAACACTGCTCTTAAGGATTCAAGGCAAGGTAATGAGATGAATCAGATTCAGACCAAAGATTCATTTCTCTGTTTCTACACTGAAGCTCAATAGAGGACACAGTGAAAGGCACTTAAGAGAATTCATTATTACCCAGCTCACTGCAGTGCAGACGCTGTTACACACAGGCAGCTGCTAACAGACCCGCTGTTCTGCTGCAAAGGGCCCCCAACTCCTGGCCTTAACACAATCAAATGGGTCCTCAGACAAAGGTCATTCAGCCCTCATAACTCACAATAAATGCAGCCTTCCCTGGTAGAGAAAGCAACTTGCCACATATCCCTCTGAACTTAAGAGGAAGGAGATGGGAAACACTGCCCTGGTGTATGCCTGGTTAGCCACAGAGGGCTGCTATCTCCCTTTTACAGGGGAAGAGCAACTACACCAGCGTGGTGTGGGATGGGGCGACTCCCACAAGGTCTAACCTAAGTTTTGACAAAGTGACTAAAGGCTGTTGGAAATGCACAACCAACAAACGAGAAGGATTAAGCACCAAAAAATTGCAGCCCTAGAGCTTCAGATTGACATGTCCCCAGCATAGAGTCATCTACAACACAGCTCCAAGACCTCCAGCTGAATCACCAACTGGTGCCAATGCATCAGTGAATGCGGGCAAGAGACACCAAACCATTTTGTTAATGAAACCTTCAGTCCCTTCTGAACTGTTCTGAATTTTCACTACCAACTCCTAAGAGTTTATGTTATCATCATCCTAAAGCCCCAGAATTGCCGTCCCTACATTCCAATGCTGCCAATAAATTACCTTCAAAGGTCAGGGCAACAGAATGAAACACAGACAAGCTGATGCCCAGAGATACATTGCTAAGGAAATAAATTCTCCTTTACTGTATAAAATTCTAGGAATGTGCTGTTAAAGTGATCAAAAGCTTAGTATTGGTGCCACTAAATCTCTGAGGGTTGCCATTTTGGGTGCCTATTAAGGGTTTATATTTATGCTTTAAATCATCTTCTTGCATTCCACAGAGAGCAATTTTAGCACTAGGATCATACCCCTTAACTAGTTTCTATATAAAAAGTACTGAAGAACAGTAATGGTACTATTAAAGACACATACTTTTGGCTTCCTGAAAATAATGGCATGCTACCGAGCCATGAAAAGAGAAAATGATAGCAGTGCTAACCTGTAATAATTACACTAATAAAGAGAACATAGCACTGAAGAAATTATGAGGCAAAAGACACTAACATTTCTGCGTCTAGCTAAAGCACTAACCTTTCAGATAATATATTTGCGAAGTATATAAAAAGTTCTCGTTATTTCAAAGGTTACGATTATCATGTTCCCTTACTTAAATTGACACCAGTTATTACTATACTTTCTTGGTCCAGAGTCTAAAAAATACAATGAATATAAATTGTAGATATAAAATTATAGTGTTATTTGTTATTACACTGTTATGAAAGTGATATTTACGGAGTTCAGGCTGCTTTTCCTGCTCCAGAGTGTAAGATTCAGCAAGGAACCTGAAAAGTCTGACTTTTCGACAGATTCAGCTAATGGATTTAAAAGTACTTGCACTTTCAGTGAGATGGAACGAACAGAAATAGAACAATCCCATGAGCAGAGGCACCCAGACACTGAGCTTTGGTGATGAGACAACAGACACTGGTCTTCCTGCCACCCTAGGGAAGCTGTTGTTGGCCCTCTTGCCCTAGCAGCTCCTCAGCCTCCCTGCTTCCATCTGTAACCACCTCCCTCGCAGACCCTAAGCTTATCCTCTTGATACAAGCTCCTCACTGCGATGTGTATCTCCATAGAGGTCCCAACCTTCCATTGGAGACAGAGAGTATTAAGCTTGGTCTGAATGAGCAGCTCCTCCTGGGTTATATGGAGAGTTGAAGAGGCATCACCCAAGACTCAGAGTGCTGCAGGCAGCAAAGAACAAAATGAGTCTAAGGGAAAGCGAAGGGTCTAAGTCTTCTCACCAGACATCTCTTTGGTGCACACATGACACTTCAGACATTGCATAGCAGCAACATAGAGGAAGATCAGCCAAATTCTCTTTTTTCCCCCAATCCTAGACAGCTGCGGGTACAGAAAAGAGACCCTGAGGTAGCACTACTACCAGCACGCTACAGCACACACATAGTGCCCACAGGGCATTTCAGCGCCAGGGATATTGTTCCATTTATAACCATGGGTAATATGCATGGAATTACAGCAGTGCCATTACTAAATCGCTGCATCTTGCAATGTAGTACCAGAAATACAATTTTTTTCACATTGTCAGAAATCACTAAAATTGTTAATATCTCACAGTTGTAATCTACTACTTCATGTCAATAACAGCCCACGATAGTTTATACAAAGCCTCTACCATTTGGCTGATTTGTTAAAATTTCAGTGTAAGGAGGAACAACATTATTTGTTTATAAACAAACAGCAAAAACACCTTCTGCTGCTCAGTATATTAACTGTAAAGCTATGCAGTGCTTGCACCTTCACTTCCTACCACAATCATCTTTACCAAGAGCTGCCAGCAAAACAATAGGAGGGCGAATAACATACAATTTGATGAGCACAACCAAATTTAAAGAGTTTATACGCTGTTGCCTTCAGCTCTGTACCACACATCATTATTCACCCCGAGAGCATCAGTGGATACATTAGCAGAAACCGGTTCCCCAAGACACAGCTGAACACATGAGAGAAGAAAAGGCAAAGTTTTTCTGCACTTGCTTCAACTGATTTAACAAAACTTTAGGAAGAAGAATCTGAGCATAACCTACTCATCCATAGGACTTATTCCCCCCTTAAGCAACAGCAAGCATGGTTCAAAAGAAGGCCAGCACAAAACCAAGTAATTAAATGCAAAAGAAAGGACCCATGGGTAAAACACAGCTCTGGTTCAAACCGAGAACCTTAACAATACATAAACAGGCACAATAAGGTGGGTATACAGTATTCCAAATTCCATAGAAGTGCCAGCCCTAATCTGAAGATTTTATATATATATATAAAGATATATATATATATAGAGAGAGAGAGAGAGAGAAGCAATTAGAAGAGGTTCACTTAAAGTCTGACAAGTACTACCTGCTCCCTCTTACTAATATGGTGGGAAATATATTCATTTTTAGAAAGGTCCAGCTCATGACAGGGTCAGTAAAATTAATCTTAATCACCAGAGGAAAATCTGCTATCTCTAGCTACCCGCCATCACATCTCCTGGAAGACAGTGCCTATGGCCCATCTCTGCATTAAATATCTGTTGTCAGGAGCAACCGCAATCATTTCAGGGAAGACACGAAAAACAAAAGACAAATGCTTCTTTGCAGCACTGGACAAATCCACAAGGTCCACAACAGACAGGCTGCTATTTCAGGAGGACTTCTGTGGCTCTGATGTCTCCAAAACTTACCTCACCTGACCATGAAGGGCTCATGACTTTCTGCAAGAGACTGTCTTTGCCGAGACACTGACCTCTTGTGATCTCTCAGACGCAAACTGAAGTTGCAATGTATTAAGCAGAGGAAATGGTCCTTCAGCAAAGGAGGGTGGGAATAATTGCCTCACCAGTCAGGGGCCCTCCTTGGTCGGTCAGTCTCTGGGGACTGAAATGACTACAGAGATACACTTTCTTCTGACTTTAATAGTCATAAACTAACTTTCAACCTTACACTGCAACTTGAGTTCATCTAAAAGAAAGTACTATAGGCTGGGAGAGGTTATTGAGCATCTCCACACCCACTACCTGAGAATGAAAAAAAATACTCAAGACAGTGGCAACAGCCAAATCTGCAATTTCCTTTTACTTTTCTGCTTATTTGGGAAGGGTATAATCAAGAACAGAGCAAGAACAAACACCAACCCTTTGGTTAAACCAGACAAAGAGCACATGGGCAGATCCAGCTCAGGGATCAAGCAGCTGTTCTGTCCCTGCAGCTGCTATAAAGTCTTCTTTTCTTTCTCTCTTTTCCTTTCTCTTCTTTGGATTTGAAATTCATAATACCTGCTAAAGAAAACTGAAGGAAAAAACTACTCAACAAATGACCCCTGTAACATCCATTTCATTGCCTGCTAACTAACCTTATTCACAAATCTCATTAGAGCTTTCCTAAGTGGAAAGGCTGCACAAAAGACAGGTGAAAATGAGAATAAGGTAGATAAAAGTGCTGAAAACCTAGGTAGAAGATGTCATTATAAAAATACAAAAGCATTTTAAAATCTAAATGTAGGGTAAAAATTAAACTATTTCAAACATAACAAGATCTGAAGCATTCCAGCTTATTTTGTTCACTGTGCCGCAGGGATAGAGTTAACGAGGGATGCAGTGGCCCAGTGATAATGCCAAGTTCAACAGCGTATATAGCAGATGGCTTCCTCCTCCAAAATGAGAAGTCATCTGACTTAAAGGAACACATGCATTAGGTACAGAGTACACAGCCAGTCTGACTTCAAAAGGTAGTTCGTGGTAATGAACTCACCCTAGAGCAGTACTTGAAGGACTGCAGCACGTGGGAATAGCTGAGGAGGAAGGAATGGCAGAGAAGGGCTGGGATGGACTGACCACAGCCCTGCTCTCACTGCAGTGCTGAGGGAGCGGGGCATAGAGGAGTTGAGAATGATGGAGTGAAGCTGAGCCTGGGAAAAAGGGACTGGTAGGGAAAGGGGCTTTTATTTTCTGTGATTCACACTCTCTGGACCTGGTTTAACTTGCTATAAATTCATTTTTCACCAAGTTGAGTCTGATTTGCTGTGACAGTAACTGGTGAGCAATCTCCCTGCCATTTGCTAAACCCACAAGCTTTTTGTACTGTTCAACTCCTGTTGCAGCCATTATCACAGTACAGACTCCATTACCAAGTAACTTTCTGACACACAAGTCAGAGGTGAGAGCTACGGTGAACTCATCCATATAAACCTCTAAAATGAGGGGCAAACTGGTCAGGACCATCAGCTACCTCCATGTCCAGATTTTCCTTGTGTGCAGACAAAGCAACATCTGATCACCTGCATTCACTGAACAATCTCTGGAAAACACGGCTCACACCTGGAGTTATGAACAATGAATCTGCCAGAAAAGGCTTTATTTTTCCCCCACAAAACATTACTAAGAAGTATAACTCCCAATTCAGCAAGGAATAGGCCTAATTTTACGTGTGAGCAGTGCTGCAGAAGGCAATCACCCACAGTATGTTCATGGCCTCATCTGATTTACTACTGAAAATGAAACAGAAACCCTCGTAATTTGTTTTATCAGGGTTTCTGGTTCTTCAAGGGAAGTGTTGCTCCTCCTTTTCTGTGCACTGCAATCATGATGTGATTTGATGAGTGCACCTATAAAAGAGAGACTCCCAAAAAAAAGAAGGAAGAGGCAAGAAAAGAAAATAGGCACTTCCACATGTTGGTACATTCTTAGCCACTGCTGTCTGTGGGAATCTGATGGATTTGCTATTGCCACCAGGCATCAGCAGAGGGATGAGTCCTCCATTCTGGCATATTGGGCTACTGAATCAGAAGGCAGTATCAGAAAGATGAATAAACATCAGTTCCCATTATTCTGCAGCTTTGCACAGATGCTGGGACTTGTGGCCCTGCTATTACAGCCACTCCACGTGCAGGGAGAAATACTCCCTGCAGCGTGGAGGGAGTCTATGTAAGTGAATGGCAACTTCATTTCTTGCACAATTCAGATACACCATTGCTGAGTGAAGTGCCCAAAGAAGGCATAATGGCTGTACACATATAGACCTTATACATAGACCACTTGTAAGCTGCTGGGCTGTCACCTGAGTTTTCCTTCTCTTTACTATCACCAGAGCTTGCAACACATCAGCCTGTTTTGACTCCTTCCCTCCTCCCCAACTCAGCTCCTGTCAAGCATGCTGCTGAAAACAGAAACCACAAACCATGACAAAGATGCTCCTTAAAGCCTCATCTCCTCAAGAAGGTCTTTCCACTGCACATGATGCACAACTTGCACAAAGCAGTAACACATGTATGAAGGCAGAGTGAAGTGGAGCACTCCCACTCCTGCACACGCTCACTTGACCAGGTATGCTGTTGAAGCTTAACTAAAAAGGCACGATTAGAAGGTGGCACTGCCGGCATAGATAACGGTCACATTCTCACTCTCACCATCGTGAAGAGGAAGAAAACACACTTCTCAAAGGCAGCCTAGCTCCATGACCAGGTAAAAGATCCTGCCCATGTTTTAACTCTCATGTGTAAAAGGACAGCAGTAGTGTTGCAATCTTGAGCTCTATTTTGCTGCTGTGAAAGTAATGGCTTTCACCCAGCTCCAGACAGCTAGTCCCTTGGGGGTCTCAAACTTCATGGCTTAAAAAGCAGCATCAGACTAAAGTTCATGACCAGAGCTAGAAACCACAATGTGGCAGTGCTCTGAAGGGTTAAATCACAGCTGGCCAAAAAAGAAATCCAAAACACAGATTCAGATTTCACACAGCTGCTTTCAAAGTCCCCTGCCCTCCTCTATTTAAGACTTTGTTTCACTAGTTTTTAACCATAACAAAGATGAAGTACAACACTTAGTTTTAAGAATTACCTTGATTTAAGGGCCGCCATACACCAGCACCTAATTATACCAGAGGGAGGAATGATTTTAATGTGTTGGTTTTTAAATCAGTAACATTACACTAGTTATAACCCCTAATATAAACACTGCGATAGTGGCAGAAAGATATCTTATAGGGCTAATAGCTCATTCCTCTTCTCATCTGGAAGCAGCTAGACTGCTGTAAGGCCACGTTACCACACCACAGCTACTCCTGTATCAGGGCATTGCATGGGTGTATTTACAACAACTGTTATACCATTAACCCAGAGGAAGCCAAGGCCAGAAAACATTCTACTTTGCTTTTTACTCCTCATCAAGGAAGCAAACTATCTGCCAGACCAACATTAGGAAAACCTCTGGTGTCACCACAGCTCTGGGCTGGGGTTCAGGGTGCTGCCGGAAGCCTTTTGCCCAGCCACAGCGCTGCTGCTCCAGCTCCATTCCCATTACAGGATTGCGTTTCACCAAACCACAAGGGATAAAGAGCCAGTAAAACACCGATACTGATAAACATCTGTTTTGGCAGCACAGAGAAGGCTTCAAGAGCACACTACAGAGCATGGATGTGTTGGCAAGGGGCTACTTTTACACACCTGGCTTCTCACATCAAGCCTGCATGCCCAAAATGGAAAACACAGATTGGTCTCGCAACCTCCATCCAGCGACCCTTCACTGTTCAGCAGGGCATTTGACATGTGTCTAACTTTAAGCTTGTACTTAAATTCCATTTTTAGATAGGACTTAATTATATGCTTGAATGCTTTTCTCAGCTCAGAGAAGTGTAACTATATAATAATATATGTAATAATATGTATATAATATATAATAATATATACATAATACTAATACGGTATGATGAACTGGCATCCAAGGCAAGTAAGACCTCTTTTGCTGAGCTAATGTTAGGACTCAATCATGTAAAATAACACAAATTAAGGAAAGATTTCTACCATCACATGTGAAAGTCTTTTCCTTCAGTAGATATGCATGCATTTCAAGCTGGATTTGCAGACATGTCTACCTCGTAATTTGTGTTGTGCTCAAGTAGAAAATTGTATGTGTCCCACAAGAGATGAGGGAAGAAAAGTGTAAGACTGCCTGTATATCCAGGAACACCACACACTGCACCGACTGGTGCCTGCAACACCAAGATACCCACTGGGCTACAGCTACATCCCTGGGATGCAATAACCAACCACAGATTTTAGTATCTAATCTGGCTGAGCACACCATAAAATTATGCTGTCCATTAAAATCAGGTGCTCCCTTCTTTTGGTTGCAAACAGTATTGCCAAAGCAAGAAGTCTGTGAGCAAAAACACAGAACAAGCTATTACAGATGAAATTAAATCACTAGGAAAGGAAATCAAAATATTACTTAGGTTTGTCATTTTATTCATGGGACATCAAAATGAAAAGGTAAAAAACTCAATACCATATGACAGAAATATGCATTATTGCATTGCTCATATGATAGCAATAAAAGTAATAAAAGAACATAAAGCTGACTAATCTGCAGAATAGCTTTAAATATAACTGAGATTACCCATTTTATTGGCCAATATCATCTTCACTTAGAACTAATAAATATGCCACCAAGAAAGCACAAATAACGCAGTTCTGTAAAACTCAAATTTATCCTTTTTTTTTCTTTTAAGGTATAAATAAAGCTTTTTAAGAAAATAACCAAGAAATAAACCTCCACATCTGTTGAAATTGTATAAGTCTGCAAGAAGATTTAATTTTGTTGGCAGGCACATAAGAACTTTGGGCATGCATAGCACTAAAATAATGAAATCCAGCTTCACCCATCAGACTGGAAACAGAAAGAGAAAAAAAGATGGTAACAACGAAAGCTGGTGCCCCTCAGTGGAACCACAGATTTAATAGAAACCATGTTTCTGTGTTGCCTACAGCCATGAGCAGATGAAAGACACTTGTGTGATTAGTTAATAAGTGGTCATTTAATCTCCCTTGACAAACCCTCCTTTTCAATTTCAGGTTCTCCTGTTACCACTCAACGCTTGAAAGCCTTGTCTTAATGTGGACCTGGCTCTGCACTGATCGCACACGTGTGCGTTCCTAGGAAGAATGCAGATCCCTTCACTTTTCCCTGTAAAGCTAGCATGTACTTTACTGATTCTCAACAGTATTTTCTTCTTTTCTTCAGCAGTTTAACACAAGCATGATATTAGATTGATGCTTTAGTAAGCAGTCAGTAACACATGAAGTTGCCAGTACATGCGAGGTGTACGATCCACAACACTCAAATCCACTACCTGAGTGGCTCCAGGATGCAGATGCTGGAAAATGTTGCTGTAAGATTGAAGTTCACCAGAAATTTGCTACTCCATGTGACTTTCTCTATGCCCTTACACAGTAAATGTCAGGCAACTTATCTGTTTTTAAAGATCAAGAAGTTACTCTGATTTATCCCCTATTTATCTAAAGTAAGAGCTTAAACATGGACAGCTTTTCAAGAGCACAGCATACAGTACGTAAGCATATGCTTAAAATACAAATAGGCTAAGAGAGGCAAAACTATGTTCATCAAGTTTATGCTATGCAACATTCTCTTCAACGTTTATGGCTGGCATTAATCCTGAGCTTGCAACACAGGTTTTAACTTGCAAAGCATCCTTTATGATCACAGCCTTGTCAGAATTAAAATAGGCAGTGTGTGATCTCCAAGCTGAGCCTCCAAATAAGTCTAGCTCTTAGTTCTGCCCTATTCTTAACTTCCAAGAGAAGCCCTCATTATAGCAATGTATAATCTGTAATACATTAAAACTACATCCTATTAAAAGGGAACTTCTGGTTGTGTTACGCTTTGCAAGTAGAACTCATGAGATGAAGCAAGAAAAAAAAACCCTGTCCGTCTCTTGCCCCCTTATCTAATTGCTTCATGAAAAATTACTCAAAGGTTCCTTTAAGGCCAAGGAACACCCTCAGCCATTTGGTTTCCGGCCACTGACTTCAAAATGGATTGCGGGGAGTGGTGAAAATCTCTTAAATTCGGTGAAAATCTCTTAAATTCCACAACAGGAGCAAGTTACTCAGCCTCCCTTTCACCTCATCTACTCAATTTATGCTCCAGCACACATTACAGCAGATATGACCTCTTCCATCACCAACTGGTGACATTGCTCGTATTAACACAAACAGCCCTGCTCTGCAGCTACATGTGAACAAATTGATTCACCTCATCTTGAGTTGACATTGGAGGTCCCAATTAGGCGCTAGAAAGGTTCAGAGGAAGTATTTTTAGCTGTCCTAGACTGCAATAAACAACATCTCTCCTGTATAGCTTTCAGGTTTCAAGTTTGATAGCTCAAATAGTGATGATTCACCACTTGGTGTGCTGAATGAGAAAGTCATATTCTCGATGACTCTCTTCTCTGATAAGTCAGTCAAGATATAGATACAGGTTTGGCGCACAAGTCAATAAGATAAAGGAGAAGTTTGAGGAGTTCAAGCTTCCTTTAGTGTAGCTCCTCAGGACAAATCTGCACTGCAGAAGTCACTTGTGTTTTGTTCAATAAGAGCTTTTAAGAATAAGACTTACTTTATAATTCAGGATTTTTCATTTGAATATTACTCAAAAATAACAAATTAAAGCCACGCTGATGCTCCTTTGCCCCAAAAGTCCTATTTAGTATTTGTATCTCTAACTGAATGAGTGCCTTTCATGCAAAGCAATAAAGATCTATGAAGTTGCAACTTGTCTTTCATGAAGAAAATACTCACGTTTCCTAAAAGCTGGTGTTCAAGCTGTTACCAAGCACTACTTGCCACAGGTTCAGAGGTGGTGCAGTCGCTCTGCCTGCAGCATGAAATCTCACACTGCATGCTGCTCTTTTCACTTTCCAATGTAAATCAACACTTCTTTGCAACCCAGTTAATGGATTTGCAAATTCAGTTTTCATCTGACTGTACCTGAAGTGACCAACCAAAACAAGCCAATGACAAGGTCTTTGCAGTATTTAAACACAATAGATCCCACAAACCCAAGGTGAATGACCAAAGGCTACCACTTTCAAAGCTGCAGGCATCTCTCACCTCAACGTATCAAATCCCTGAGGTTCCCCACCATCCCTTGGGGATTAAGGGTCATATCTCACAGCCTAAGCAAAACCAACCCTGTAATGAAACGAGTCAAAGAGGAATATTTATTTGTGCGGACATAAAACATTTACCTACAGGACTAAGAGACTTCCATGGCTCCTGTACCCTGTAAAAGGATGTTCACAAATACATTAATAAATAAAACCAGCGTGCAGAAACTGCCGCTCACCACAAGAGGGCACGTTTTAAAAACCTAAAGCAGAAAACTGACTCAAGAGCAGATGCTACTCCAGAGAGGGAAGAGAGGTTGTGGGGATGAGGGAGGGAAGCGCATAGGGAATAGCCGGCACAGAAGATACTATAATGCGAAATGTCAATAAGGGCACTCAAACCTGAGACAGGACAAGCATTCATATGACAGACTGATCATTTCTTCACTGGCACCAGTGCTGTGCAGGCACTAACGGTACTTTGCTTCTCTGCTGTCACCTGGAAATGTCGGCTGCAATTTAAAAACACTCACAAAGTCAACTCTATTTCTGCCAACAATTTATGCAGTTAAACTGCACTCAGAAACACCAACGTTAAAGTATTCTATGAAAATAAGCATTCACCTTCCCCTTAAACTCCAGAATAACAGACGCTACCCTGCCAGCTTTATTTCTGTGCTGCATTTGTCAAGAGCATGCTGGAAACCTGCTGCAGCCAGAGCAGAAGCGCTTTCCTGTTCCAAATGCTGCACATTAGCTGAGAAAGCACATCTGCAGAAAGGTCATTATTTCATATTAGAGGTCTGTAAAATTGACTTGTACAGATTCAGACCTCTTTTGGTACAATTTCTTTAAGCATAGAAGACAGCCCATTACCTACTTTAATAAACACTGGATTATAATGCAGCCACTACAAGGGTATATTTTTCCTCTATTCACAATACATATCACTAATATAAACATTGCATTTCCTCAAGATTTTATGAAAAGCGCTACAAATAAAAGGATCCCTTTACAACAGAATATAAAATTACATGTTATTCTAAGAAGTTGCTGGAGAATACATCAAGTCGTCTCAACCAAAAAAGAAACAGTACATTTCAACCATACTAAAAGCACACACGATACGCTCACAGATCCAGTTATGATCCTTTTCTGACTAGAAGGGAAAAAGTGATTCTTCTCCCTGGCAAACATTTGTTCAAATAAGGAGCAGCCAATACTGGCTCCAGTATCTTATTCTTTATTCCATGTCATCCTGTTCAGGGGGTTCCATATCAATTTGTCTGCTAATAAACCTTTTGAAATCATTTCAAAGGAAACTTGCTGTCCTCAGCCACTCTCTGATTTCTACAAGCTGTCTGACATCAGGACCGTGTACAGTGAAGAAATTAACAGCGGCTCTTTTCTACTCTGTGCCACCACAAAGGCTGTTGATAATAAAAACCCTGCTGATAATAAAACCTCAGCGTTTGTGTCAGACTATCTTTATATTGAAATATTCCTGTGTAAAACACTAAAGAAACCAGCCATTATCATTTGGCTTGCAAGGAAATCTGATGAATTCCATGGGACTTCCCACACCAGAGCAGTCATTCAAACACATATTGGCAGAACAATGAGCATAAGCCAAAATATATAAAAGTCCTATTAACGCTAAAATTATCTAGTGGCAAAGGGGTACGAAAAGCAATATCTGGCTGGCAAAGATATTAGGCTGATGCTCAGTTATTCCTTAAATTGAGACTGGCAGAGAACAATCTTCCACACCAAAGGAGGCACAATGCAAACTGTCACTATAGAACCAGGGAACTCAAACTTTGTCTGCCACAATCTGCACTTCTCTGTGGGTTATTCCTGTACCAAGGTACCTGAGGAAAGCACTCAGCAGCAAACGAAGGCTCTTCAGGAGCTAATGTGCATCAAGATTAGTGGATTCTACACCACAAAAAGAAGGATGAGTGCTCGCCTTTGTTTTATATGAGGTTAGAAAGTACACGAATTGAAATATTGAATAGGTTTGCTTCTAAAAGAAAACAAACAGAACAATTAAACAAAATTCCCCCATCATGATACAGATCTTATTCACCATCTCCAGAAGATGGTGCCACAGCGTTGTGGTTTAAGCCCAGCCATAAATCAGTCACACAGTTCATTAGCTCTCCCCACC
>JANRGW010034146.1:0-13261 GCA_024733675.1 Psilopsiagon aymara | reverse complement strand
TCTCTTCTCCTCTCCTCTCCTCTCCTCTCCTCTCCTCTCCTCTCCTTTCCCTCTCCTCTGTGCTTGCAACCTGTTCAGTGTTTTGTCTGAGGCTGAAAAAGAATTCATAACCAATACACAACTGGTACCCAAAAAAAAAAATCATGTTTCTGCAGGTTAATGAAAAACAAGGCATCGTTAATCCCCAGCTCAATGGCTTTGGAGAAAATAAACAAGCAAATAAAATGAATGTATTCCTGGTTTGTTGTTGGGGGGAAAAGTTCATTGCAGGGATCAGACTGGGGGGAAAAATACAACTTGCTTATGAAAATGATGAATTCAAGCCTGGGGCAAATATGCATGACAATTCTTCATTTACCTGAGAAAAACAGATCTGAGAGATACTGCACCCAAGGAAAATCCCAGTTCCTATGTATTTCCATAACTTCTTTACCATAAACCAAATATATTTAATTAAAGTTTTGGACTCAACCTGTTTTTATAGGCAGCCTCCTGTCACTGATCAAAACCACTTTCTCCTCTTTGAATGGTTTGTCTTATAAAAAATTAACCAGTGCAGGTTTTTCCCCTCTGTTTTGCCTAAAGCAAAACAGTAGGTTTACCTGCCAAAGGCAACCAGTTTTGAATTTGAGGTCTTACGAAAAGAAGCCACCGGCGTTCAAAGCAATCAACATGAGCTCTCTTTCCCTTGAAATGTTTTTCTGTGCAGCACAAACCCACCCGACATCTGGGAAACTCCACCTGCTCTGTTCACTAGCTGATCGCCATGACACATATTGCAAAGAAGTTCGTAGATTGAAAGAAAGATGAATGTTAATGTGGATAAGGTTGGATGTGTGAGAAAAAGGGAATTGAAGGAAAACACAGTAAATAATGAGGGCCAAAACCTTATCAACCCATTAGAGTATTTGATTTTTTGATAGCATTTGTCAGCAAATCAAACTGTTGTAAAGAAGGATGCCAAAATATTCTCATCCGTGTATTTGTTGATGAAGTTGCTTGATTTAGAAACTGGGACACAGGCCAGAGGAGACCATGAGGTACTTGTAAATACCTGGAAAATAGCACAGAGCATTAAAACAAAACTTAGTTTCTGTTTTCCTTCTTGATTTTAGTGATTACTTTGCTAATTTCACCTTACAGTGTGCACTCTGGTAATTGAAATTACTTCATCCAAAGCACCAAACCATAGCTTTGGATATGGTGATTCACCTCAGACAGTTTTGGAGTGCCCCATTTTCTTTCATGATTTCTAGCATACATTGATCAGGACAACACCAAAAAATAACCATTTGGAAAAGGGATTTTTAGGAAGAGTGAGTTTGCAACTCAAATTAATTACCAGGAATTCTTCAACGCTTTTTCTTACAATGGCTCATATTAAATCAAATTTTTAGATATCTGAGAAATGCAATGTGTAAACTGAGAGTAGATAAGCAACTGATCCAACACTCTTCATGTTGTCAAGGCAGAGAAATAGGGTTAAGATGGTGATTCAGTGTCCAAATTAGAAGTGCAATCTAGCACTGCATATGTAGTCTATAAGCCTCTGTATGCCAGCCAGTGGTCCTGCATGCAGTGTTGAGTTTCTAAAACCAGTAAATATGTACACGGGGACCTTCATCCTCCTAGAAGTAGGATACTGAGATCTTTCTTTACCAATTTCAAGGCTAGTGGATTTGCTTGGCAAAGTCTCCTTAAAATATGTTTGGAGCCACCTTGGGGAGATGTGTGAAGAGCAATGGTTTGATCAATCTATGGGGAACCATTGTGGTTTAGACTCTTCCAGAGCTATTTCACCACTCTGCCATTCCTGATGAAAGCTGGGAATTCAACGGATGCATCTGGCTGATGCTTAGTGAAGACAGTATTGAGCTGACACTAGCAGTGGGGACCAGTTGAAGAACTGACCATGTCAGGGACTCCTTTCTCAGGGTCTATTTGCTGTCAGAAGTGCTTCTAGACTCACAGATATTAGATATCTGTACCTCAGAGCAATTCTGGGTTCCTAGGTTTCGTCTGGCAAGAATGGCTATCTTGATACAGCCAGAGCCATGGCTATTTCACCCCAGCCTAGGTTCTGGTATGCAGTGCTGAGCACAGAGGAGCTAACTGATGTAAGCCTTTTATCAGACACCGGGGAGGAGATCAGAGGTGCTTGCACTTAGCTATCCTCTTAAAAATAGGAAGTACTTTTAAAACCAGAAATTTGCAAAACATTTTCTCCTTCTTTGCACTCAAATGATCTTCACAAATACTGAGTCTGCAAGCAAGGCCAAGATAAGTCAACCGTATGGCCATGTATTCAATACCAGCTCCTCTTCTTTTTGTGATTTTAGCCATAGGCTTCACAAGGTGGTACAAATAACTGAGGAAGGCATGTGATTTTCTCATAGCATTTTCCTCTCTGATGCAATTGGATCCTTTCCAGTTATTCTAAGTAACTCATGAAACTTCTGGTGGTACCAATGGATGATCCAAGGTAGTTCCCACACTGCCAGCTTTAGATATGTGATTGGGATACAAAGGGAGCAATTGAGTGCATCTAAGTGTGTAGGTCCACCAAAGTTCATCTGGTGCCTCTGGAGATACACTGCTGTCCTCAGCTGATGTGTTAGCTGTACATCTGACCCTTTCTATCATCCACTAGCCACAGTGCAGTATTCCTGCCATGGCAGAGATCTCCCTAAACATAAAAGGGGAGTATTAAGTGTGAGAGAGTGTATTCGTAATAATACAGGACTGCAAGTGGAGATATGCCTTAGTAAATCATCAGGAATTACCTTTCTCAAGCCAGAAACTAGATTGACATGTTCAGGCCCAAGTATGGACTGGTTTCCACTTTTTTTTTCCATTAGTTACATCTTAATATCATATTGAAGAAATTGAATTGTGCTGAATCGTACACTGCAGTGTAGTCAGGAAAGCAGGGACCTGTTTGTTTTTTTTTTTCTGAATTTAAATAAAAAGCATAGTAGAGCAGTTGAGAAGAATCTAATGGTGTTTATTGAAACAATGTGGGACTTTTTTCAGGTTACACTGAATGATCAGATTCTCTTCAGTGAGATCTTGTGACGCACCTGATGCCTCTGGGGAGAATACAAGCACCTGGATCTGATGAATAGCTCAAAATTGAAACTTGCCAGAGTTAAAATTAACAAACTAATTCATCCAATCAACAGGTACAGCTGCAGTAAAATACTTGTTTAGGATTGCCAGTGTCAGAGCAAACACAGGAAATAAGTACCATAAGAAATCTGGGAAGCAAGCAGTCAGTATACTGTCTGAATAACTCACAACACAGTGGTGATTTGAGCTGACAAAATGTTATTTGAGGGATCACTCACTTCAACACTGTTTGCTTTGGGAAGTCAGGGAGAGATTTATTATGGCTGAGAGCCTTTACAGCTGTCAGATATAAGTGCTAGTTAAAAGGAGAGAATATAGTAGCTTGAATTAACAAAGGGAGCTTCGGTCTGAATGCATGCGAAAGCACCAGGTTTTATCTGACTGAGGGTATCATCAAGATCTTGCTTGGAAATGCATTACTTTTATATTGCCTTACATATAGGCAAGATGTGTTTACTTTTCTTGCATTGTGCCTTTATTAGAATACATATTAGTGATAGAGAAGTAATGTTACCATCAGACTAAAAGCTCCTAATGAGATCCCCAAGCTCTGTCTTTCTTACAGCGTAGCTGTTAGACATGTGTTTCCTCACCACTGACTTGCGTAAGACTGAAGGATATGGGTAAACACACATCACTAAGACACTGTTCATGGATATTACCTGAAAGGTCTTCAAAATATATCTACTTCTGTTCAACACTGATGATGAATTTTTTGGACCCATCCAGAGAAGCAAATATTTTGGGATAAACATAGCGTATATGAAAGTTCAGAGTTTGCCTTTATTTAAACTCAGCAACAAAATACGCAGCTTTGTATTTGCTTTGGAAAAAGCATAAATTCACACATAAGTAAACACTGAAACCTGAAGCTGTATTTTACAAGGAAGTGGATGACTGATGGGGGAATCTCAGTTTATATTTTAATGGTGGTTTGACTCTAAATATACTTAAACCATGGTCAGCAGCCCTTCTCAGAATGTATCCAAGTTTCTCAGGAATACGATCTCTTGCATTACTCATTCTCCCTTACTCAGTTGCGTTAATCCAATATTATTTTCAGTCAGACAACCTGAATGCAATGACCAACCCTGTCTTCATGGGTACAGAAATATTATATGCTTATATCTATGCATTTCATAACAGTGAGACAGTGGGATACAGAAGGACTCCAGAGAAAGACCCAGATAATCTAATTAGGGATAAGATTATAATTATAACATCATGTAATCATTTAGACTGAAAAGGGCTGCTAAAGGTTTGGACAAATCCTCTTCTCAAAGAAGGGCGGAATTAGAAGACTTTAGTTTGTTGCATCCCCCAAAATAGCAATAATGCATCCAGACCATATGAATATTAGAGAAAGGTGTATTTTAACTAATTTTTTAATGACTTTTCATTTTCTGGGCCACTGTGTCTCTTTCTGCCACAACTTAAATAAATGACTATTTGGCTTGACTTGTTTTTGTTTCTGTGTGTGTGCTGTGTGACCAAGTGGGAACTATCCTGTCTGTTAAAAAGCCTGAAGTCTTATACACAGAAACATGAATTGGCTGAGGTTGCATGGGCCTCCGGAGATCATCTTATCTAATCCTCCTGCCCAAGCAGGGTCACCCAGAAAAGGCTTCCCAAGACCATGTCCAGAAGGCTTTTGAACATCCACATGGATGAAGAGTAAAAAAATCAGCCAAATAATAAAACAAACCCATTAAGAAGCAGGAGGAGTGAGAGAGCAACTCCCTTCCAAAAGTGATGTGCTCTTTAGTCACCAGACAATTCAAATGTAATTAGAAAACAGCCCAAAGTCTATCCAAAAATCAAGGTATTTCTAGGCAAATTACATTACCATCCTCTTTAAAAGAAAACTTCATCATGCCAGATTATCCATCATTAGAAGTTCCCTTTAATAAAGCCTGTTTTTTTCCCATTGTACTTATTAACACTTCCAAGAAATATGAGTGCCCTGAAGTCTGCAGTAAAGTGATGCTTTAAAGCTCATGAAATGTCTGTACGTTCCTTATTATTAGAAGTGACACCATTGTGCTGTCCAAATGGAGGACTGCCAGAACATGCTGCCAGTCACATTCAGAGCAGCACTGAGAACTCTAACAAAATGCTCTCCTCTTGCAAGTGCTCTCCCAGTTCAGCTCACAAAAATAATTCAGCAAGAGCAAGGGTTGTCTGAATTATTAGTGAGCTGTTGAGCAGAAAGAGATAGCTTATAGTCGCAGCTGGCATCACAAGCTTTTAAGGCCGTGTGACAAGCCACTCTCCTCACATAGACTTGCTAAATGTGCTGGGTTTGGTTTTATGGCAAAAGTCCATTTTTAATAATATAGATATTATTGCAGATTTTATATGAGAGAAGGTGTGTGGTCTAAGGAGTTGAAAGCTTTGGCAAAGATTGACTGTGTGACCAAGCAATGTGTCTATGCCCAAAGATTGCCAGCTCCTGGGTGAGGAGGGAATAGCATCTCATTTTGCATATATACAGTGTGTATCACAATGGGAGCTCTATCCCCTGACAGCAAGCAATAAAAAATCCAGTCTGCTTCTTACTCTGGGAGTTTAATGAGGTGCTTGCCAGTCACATATTTGTTTACTGTTAACATGTGATAGTTAGAATTATCATACTTACTTGCATAATGTCTGCTTATGTTTCCTTAGATTTCTCCCTGAAAAACCAATAGTGTGGCCATTATTTAAAGTGCTGCTCACTGCCAGTCAAAAGATGCGATTATACGGCAAGACCATTGCATGTGCAAGGCTGTTATGCAAGCAAATACAGTTATTTTAACATGCTATTTGGCTTGAAACATGTTGGCTAGAATTAATTTGAGCTGTGGTAGATGGCAGTAGATTCAATCTAGTTGGTGGCCTGCAGTAGCAAAAGTACTAGAAACAATAATAAAGCCAGGCTGTGAAGGGTTGGGTGCTTTTCCTGCCCACTAAGGACTAAGGCTAATCATGTAAAATCTTGATAGGCGTTATTATTTCTTATTTTAATAGAAAGGAGGCTAGGAAATCCAGTGGAGAATCAGTGCCGCACTGGACAGTGGTTGCCATAAACAAGAGACAGTCCCCAGGCTGGCAAGCTTACCATCTATATGCCAGACAGGACACAACAGTGGATATTAACTGGACAAGTAGGGGCTGGCCTGAGAGTGTGAGGAATGAGGCAACAATAAAACCAAGTTAATTTAGTGGGATGGAAGAGGTCTGGACTTGTTGCTTGTCTCACCCGAGTACTCCCCATGTGCCTGGGAACAGTTCGTGAGCTCTATCACAGAGTAAGAAGTTCCAGGCTTCAGGTTCTTCACTCTGGTGCAAAGAGGCAGGCAGAGATCACAGAATCACAGAATCAACCAGGTTGGAAAAGACCTTTAAGATCATCAAGTGCAACCATTCCCCAGCTCTGCCAAGGCCACCACTAACCCATGGCACTGAGGGCCTTGTCTACATGGTTTCTGAATTCTTCCAGGCGTGGTGATTCCACCACTTCCCTGGGAAAAGAGATGCTCCATAAACACTCAAGATTCACAGGACAATAGGTTTAAACTCACACACGCAGAATAAAGAGCTTTTCTAAGGTATCTGCTGCCCAAAGGTGTTGAGCAGCTGCCTCAAATAATCCTAATGCATGGCTAGTTTAAACCAGGGTGTGACCCAATTTACATTATTTTAGCCCTAGATTTAACCAATAAAAGAGAGACTAATTCTCCTACCCTGTGAAATGGGTATGTAAGTTGATTTTACAGCAGTGGTAAAAGTACTGGTACTCTGAAGTCAGGCAGCTGCATTTTATGGTAAATTTGTTTTACTTTATTATGTATGTAAATATTTAGTATTTGTGTCGAGTGCACAGTCATAAAGTCCTTGGAAAAAGATTTATTTAAACTCAGGTAATCAAATTGCTCCTTTGTGTTCATAAGATACTCAGCAAGGTAACGACTGGGACAATTTTGGCCTTATGTGTATGTAAAGGTGGGAAATAATGGAATGAAGAGTTTTAGAGGCATGTACCCAAGGCCAGAAGGGCTTAGCAGTAGGTTTAATAGATTTATTTTGCTTTGGTGACAAGAGATGTTGGTTTCTGTGTCGACCGAAACCTCGGGCAATGATTTAGGTGCTGCAGTAGAACTGAGTCATAAGCACTTCCTAGGGAGTTTAAGTTCAAATTACCCATTTTTCTTTACAAAGGGGAATTGTCTCCATTTATTTCCATGTCCCCAGAGGGGTGGGCATCAGTGAATTTTTAATCTACTGTCTCACCACAAAAGAGAGAGAACTGAGCCCAAATGCATCCCAAAACTAAGTGTCTTTGTGAACCATTTCAGTTCAAGTTCATCTCGCCTTTAGCAGCAATCCTGGTGTTGCACAACCCTCCTTCAATTTATTATTAATTCAGTTCATTTTCATTCTGTTCTTTCTGCAATTTCTGATAAGATGGCAATGGGACTATTTTGTTTAATGAAAATAATCACATACATGCCCACACACACACATACAATCAATCACATTTTAACTATATTAAATAGTGGTGCCGTAAATACTGTGGGAAGTAAGTGGGTTTAGAAAGTATGACCTTAAAAAATCTGTTAAACAATTTGTTGCTGACAACATTTCTTTATAAGGAACGAGCCTGGATTTATTGTAGTTAAATAGTCCATTGGGAAACATTCACTATTTTTAATGTCACATACAGGAAACCCACCACGTATTTTACTAAGACAAAATGTGTACTTTCAGATTGCAGATTTTGAATGAAACATTGTTTATGTGTCTCGTGAAAATAACTCTTTATTCATAGCAGTGCAGATTAATTTTAACATTTATATATTAATAGATATATGCAAGAGTTAGGCAGTTCACCAAAATTGTTGAAACTTTGTTTTCAATCATAAGTCTGAAATAGGAAGCAATAAAAAGCTGAGCTATGCTGGGGGCAGACCTCAAAACTGCAACAGAATCCAGCCTTCAAATATGAATATAGGCAGATGTAATCTTGTCTCCTTCTCTTGAGAGCTGAGCAGGTAAAAGCCAGCTCTGGTCTGGAAAAGCTATATTGTTGTGTGAGCGTGCACAGTCCTTTCTCAACATGGGCCTCTTGGTAAGGTTTGTATGCAACACCATGATGATGCATCCATGCTAACTCATGAATTAGTCTGCTCACGTGCACCCAGGTGGTGTTTTGCCTTTACAGATGCTTTGCACAAGAGCGTAGGGACTCTGCAAAATTTGGTTCCTGTTTGCATGAAATTGTGTATCTGAAGAGACCCTATCCAGATTTTGGAATAATAGTTTGGAATAAGCTACCATTGAATGACCTGCAGCAGGATAGAGTAGAGTGAGGCTGTGGTCTACACACACTGGCTCCTGCATTTGGGTCACAACAACCCCATGCAATGCTATAGGCTTGAGGAAGAGAGGCTGGAAAGCTGCTTGATGGAAAAGGACCTGGGGCTGCTGATTGACAGAACTGAACATGAGCCAGCTTGTGCCCAGGGAGCCAAGAAGGCCAGCAGCATCCTGGCCTGCATGAGCAATAGTGTGGGCAGCAACAGGGCAGTGATTGCTTCACTGTACTGGGCACTGGTGAGCCTGAACCTCAAATCCTGTGTTCAGTTCTGGGCCCCTCACTACAAGAAAGACATCGAGGTGCTGGAGTGGGTCTGGAGCAGGGCAACAGAGCTGGAGAAGGGCCTGGAGCACAGTGTGATTGGGAATGGCTGGGGGACCTGGGGGGCTCAGGAGGACCTTTTCACTGCATACAACTGCCTGAAAGGAGGTTGTAGTAAGGAGGGGTCGAACTCTTCTCCCAAATGACAATGGACAGGACGAGAGGAAACAGCCTCAAGCTGCACCAGGGAGGTTTAGGTGGAGATGAGGGACAATTCCTTCCCCAAAGGGTGCTCAGGAGTTGGAACAGGCTGCCCAGGGCAGTGGTTCAGTCACCATCCCTGAAAGTGTTCACACAAGACATAGATGAGGCCCTCAGTGCATGGGTTAGTGGTGGCTTTGGCAGTGGTGGGGTAATGGTCGGACTTGATGATCTTAAAGGTCTCTTCCAACCTAGCTGATTCTGTGGCTCTACCCTGAGTCCAGCCATCACTATGCTTTGTGGCACAGATCTGGGCTGAGACTGCTGAAACTCTCCCAGATAATGTTCAGATGTAATCTGGAGGACAGCAACAGCCAAGCATTGCTCTCAATGGGCTATTTGGATGCAACCACCCTGTTTTTTTTTTTTGTCTGGGAGGGAGGGTTAGGCATGTGGACATGAGTCAGGCTGCATCACTTGGCCTCAGGGCTGAAGCACAAGGCTCGCCTGTGTGGTTTAGGGCTAGAGAGGTTTTGTCTGAATGTTTCCATGTCTCAGGCTTCCAGCTGCAAAATAGGGATCACACCAATTCATTACTAGATATTAGAGCTCTTTAAGTGCATTTAAAAATAAAAGGCGCTGCTTTCATGGAAAAGGTATATTTTAATGCACACTTGTGACTTGAAGCATAATCTGCAACTTCAAAAAGAAAAGCAGATAAACATTTTCATTACCTTACATTGTTTTGTAAAAATGTTAATGCTAAACAAAAAAATAAAACTAAAAGAATTATCATATTTTGGGGTTTTGGTTTATTTTCATCATATGTGAGAAACCTGATTTTTCTGTAGTTGATCTGAATTCAAGGAAACTGATCTCCTCCTTTACATTCAAAATCTATTTCATAGGCATCCTTGCAGTCAAAGATTTGATGCATTCTCAAGCTGAAAAAAAACTGCATGAGAATTATTACTTTTTTCATTCTTATATTTGAAGTTCACACAAAAAATAAGGAGCAAGGGAGGGAGCAAGAAAGAAAGGGGAAAAGAATGAAAGGAATGAAGAGAAAAAGAAAAAGAAAGAAAAAGAAAGACATGTATTTGTCACACAAATAGTGTGAGAAAATAAATGTTTAATGAGATGTTCTTGGAGTACCTTATGTCGAGGCTTCAAATGCTGGAGGACAGTATGTCTCATAGTCTCAAGTAGGATACTGGTGTGTTTGATTGTATGAGAAAATTGGGGGGAATTAGCAACTTTGTTTATGTGCTTTTGCTCCATGTTACAAAACAAATCTCTTCATTGGGAATAAAAGGTAGAAAAGCAGAGAAGGAGAATAGAAAGCCAAGCCAGCATGGCAATGAGCAGTGGAACTGGCAAGAGCTATTACTTTACATTCTCCTTGCCTGAAATTGCCTATTTCCATTCTATAGCATCTTTGTTTGTCATTCCCTTGCTTATGTGGTTGCACATAGACTTTCTTTGTTTCTACATCCAAAACCATTATCATGTTACCTTTAAAGTTTGGCATCCAGTGACACAGGGGTCACCAGTACCACTTTGTGCAGGGTTTGTATGACTTCATTAGCTGAATAGAACTGTGGGAACAGATTCTGGGTGACCCTCAAGCCATGGGGAACTGTGGTTTGCCCTTTTTTTTTCTTAATATGTTGTTCCAAAGACACCAAAAATGTTCTTTCGTGGTGTTTTCAGTGACAATCTTGTAAAGACACAGATTTGCTTGGAATATAGGATATGTCTGCTTTGTACACAAGGCCAAATTCTGTCCCACCAAGAGTAGCTCTGAGGCTGTGGATAGAGTCTTCCACTTTGTTTGTCTGCTGTGATGAGTTCCTTCAAATGCACAGATTTCATAGTGTCTTGATTATTGTTGCCATAAATTCCTGGGGTTTTATTTGGAGATTTAACCTATGGAACCAAACCACTTTTCCTCGAGTATCTGGAACCAGATTTTGTACCTGGAGCCTCCTTCCCTTGGGGCACTGCATGAGTCTCACACATAGTTGCACATTTTTGACATCAAACCTTCTTTAGTGACGAGAGGTTTGGATGCAGGAAATCAAGATGGAATGGAATGATGTGTTTTCTAACCATGGCAGCTCATATCTCAGAGGCAGAGGCTGGCCAGGCAGCATCATACAAGACTTTCACACTGGTTTTCAGATGTTTGTACTTTGCTGCCAAATGCTTCCTTATAACTCTTCAGCTTTTATTGCACAGAGGTGCACATAAAGAGAAGTAATTGCAATTTGTTGAACTGTCAGCATGAATTTCATGTGTGCCTTTGTTTAGCAAAGATACTGGAGTTTTACCAGAAACTTCAACATAGCCTTGGACTCATCACAGGGAGAAAGAGAACCGTTTTGGAGTTTGTTTTGCATCCTTTCTTATACACCAGTTCACTCTGATGCAGTTACTTCCTTCAACAAGTAAACTTATTCACTGCATTAAGAATGGCCATCTGGATACTGATTTGTCTTCTGGTCTGTAATTTTCACTCCAACCCTGTGACATGTGCTGGAAGTGGCCCTGTATGAATAAGACACCTGAGAGACAGTTATGACACTTTACACTGCCTAAAATTATTACCCAACATGCTTCAAATGCTGGGCTAGATTCTTATTCTCCCACATGCTTCTCCAACTTTGTTTTATTTAAATACATTAAAGCCCATCCTTACTGACATCATTAATGACCTACATAAAATCAAATGTGTAGGAGATCAAGTGGAAGAATCAGTGTTTATATTTAGATATTATTGTTTAAAGCAAAGCCAGATCATTAGATCAGTAAACAGTACTTTAGCTAGAAGTTTGGTCAGATGATAAGCACATAGTTTATTATTAGATAGTGCTTTATTATACTTTCAAAGACAAACTGGATTAACTGGGTGAAATGATCATTTTCCACTAGTAATTAAAGTGATGTAACATCTGAACAGCTGAACAATGATGAATTTTGTAGGGAAATGGATTAGAATTTCAACATAGAACTGGATCCAGACTTTTGTGGGAAGGCTCATCTTCGTACTGTTCACATGGAGCTTCACAGCTCACTTCAAAAGGCTGCTAATCCAAAACCAGTGCCTGTTTAAATGATCTTTACTTAAAAACAATATTTAGCATTACAGGGCCGAGGTCTTTCAGAGGGTTTAAGAAGGCAGAAATAAGAGTGGAAAGTAAACAATATTTCCAAAGTCTCTTGATTATATGTTCAGTGGGTTCATATCTCTTTAGTGCCTACACATGAATAAGGACCCAGAGCAGGAGCTCAGCCTCCCACTCCAACTTTCTGATGAAAGCAGATATTGACATGAGTCTTTGGGGCTGAGCCAACCTATGAGGCCTGGCTTTTGGTTCAAATCCAAAACTGATGAAAGTTTCCCCTCTGGATTCACTTTCTATATAGTTTCACTACAGCAAAACAAATGAAGAGATTTCTAGCTTGTCACTGGCATGAACCTAAATCCAAATCAAAAGCTGTGTTTTGTCTTTATGCATTTCTGTAGATTGCCTCCTGACCTACCTCTGTATGGTGGGAAAACCCACCCACAATATCAGAGGATTTGGGATATTCTGCCACTGCAAACACATCTACTGCATCGTTTGGTTTGTTGTTTGTGGTTTGTCAAGCTACGAATTAAAGTCCCAGAGTTATGCATAAGGCACTGATGTGCTAATTTGGTTAAAGCTAAAGGTGAGCAGCTCATCTTTGTGACTGACAGATACAGTATTAGGGCCTTGTTTGGCTTCTCTTTCTTTCAATTGTAACTGCACCTAAAATCCATATATGGAGGGAGTCAGAGTCACTCCTCAGAGTCAGTCATTCCTGGAGAAATGGTGACAATAGAGTTTTGCTTTAAATTTTCATAAAAAATAAAAATCGCAGTTTTGTTGTTGTTCCGATCTGTTGCTTGTGGAAGACAGAGTAAATTTAGCAATGTTTGCTGTTTTGCAGGTGGCAGCTATTTCTTACTTAGTTCAACGCGCTGAGGTTCACTGTTGCAGGATCTGGGGCAATTTCTCACTGTCTCTTTGTGAAAGGATCCCATCTTAGAATCATAGAATCATAGAATGGTTTGGGTTGGAAATGATCTTAAGATCATTCCGTTCCAGCCCCTCTGCCATGGGCAGCGACACCTAAAATAAACCATGTCACCCAAGGCTCTGTCCAACCCGGCCTTGAACATCACCAGCAATGGAGCATTCCCAACTTCCCTGGGCAACCCATTCCAGTGCCTCACCACCCTTACAGTGAAGAATTTCTTCCTCAGATCCAATCTAAACTTCC
>JANRGW010034145.1:0-28436 GCA_024733675.1 Psilopsiagon aymara | reverse complement strand
TATCTCTGCTCTGAGATGCTGCAATGGACTTTGGTACAGGTCCATGACAGCAGGGACAGGTATCCTTGGGACATGCTAAGCTGCAGCTCCTTGCCTGGGGGTGCTGGATGCACAGGTCCTATCCTGGTGCATCCCTGGGGGTCCCCACTTTGCCCACTTCGCACCACCAGCTCTTTCCTATCAGTCTTCAAAACATGTGCCAGGAAGAGAGAAGTTGGAGAGATTCTGCTGGTAGCAAGAGCCCTTGTACGTGGGGGTCTCTCACTCCACAGCAGGGACCTCCAATGCCCAACGGAGGAGCATCCCACAAAGCAAGCTGTGGTTTATATTGCTGCAGGTTTTGAACATGCATGTGAGGCTGCAGAACCATGGAGATTAGACCAAACTGGAGTGAAAATTGCTAGGAAATGGTGGTGGGGGCAGTAGGAGGTGGTTTAGAAGAACCCTCTCCTGAGCCTGATGAGATAAACCAGCTCAGGCGTGGCAAGAGCATCCATCAGCCCAGGATTGCAGCACTCGGAAGCCAAGGAGCTGAGAGCTGCAGGCAGCCTTGGATGGCCCTGGTGGTGGAACTGGGAAGCTTTCCCCCCTTGACTCCGCTGTTGTCCCGGCTCTTACTGGGATTGCAGCGCTCTTTCCCCTTCTCTCCGGGCCTGCCAAGGGCTGCAGGCATGGGGCCAGCTGGGGCTGGGTCACAGGGAAGCCTCAGCACCCTCAGCCAGCTGGGTCATGGAGCCGGGCATGTGGCCGGGATGGTTTTCCCACCCTTCTTCCACCAGCAGAGGGATGGGGATGAGGAGGACATTGGGATGAGACCCCGCTTTGGCCCAAATTCCCAGGCACCAAAGCACATGGGAAACCTTTCTAGCACCCACAATACTAAGTGTTGGGAGACCTCCTTGGGCATTTGGGCTCTGAGACCCAGCAGATGTGTTCAGGATGGAGATGAGGAGGTTTTGGTGTGGTGGCCCCAACGCCTGTGGGAGCTGGTCCTCTGGGGAGGTATCAAACCACAGCAGCAGGTTTTGAGGCTCTCATCAGAGCAATGGAAGAAGGGGAAATGTGTGCTCCATCTGAGGGCAGCTTTTGGCCAGGCAGTGGGTTTCATGGCTACCCAGGGAGGCAAAGGACCTGGCCAAACCGTCAGTGAGGGTGATGGCAAAGTGGTTGTTTCCACCCAGGCAAGGGAATAAACCAAACCCCGGTTGTCCCAAGGCCTGGTTTCAGTCTTGGAGGAAACATTTCACAAGCATCCAGGTGACTCAGAGCCAGGAGCATGAGCTCAGGGAGCTGCAGGCGGTGTTTGCATCCCGGAGCTCCTCCAGGTTTTCTTCAACCTCCATTACTCATTATCCACCCTTATAGGCCCTGCCCCTGTGAAAACAGATTGAATTCCCAAGGAAAGAGCTCTCATTTGTCCTGAACTGGAGAAATTTGGGGGTCTCTGAAGCCACCTCTTTAATTCCTTCCCTTGCTACCCTCCACCAAGAGGAGGTTTAGCAGAGGAGGATGGCCTATGGAGACCTTCATTCCTAAGGAAGAGGCACATCTGAAGTGAGGATGGATCTTAAAAGGCAGAAATCACACACAGGGGGGTTTGCTGGAGCCTTCAAGCTGTTTTGAAGCTGCAGCTCCCAGCAGCTTGCACCAGCTCAGCGGGTGGGTGCTAAATCAGAGCCAGCATTTCACACCCCGCTCTGCTCAAACCAGACCTGGGGTGCATGGATGAGCTGTGCTGGACCAGGAGCTCAATTCTGGTATCACCAAAACCCCCAGAGCCCTGGCAGTAGGTTATATTGGTCCTAAGATCCCAGTAAATACCCGGGTGAGCTGGTTTGCAGCACAATGCTTTGATCCATGGAGTGGTTTTCAGCCAAGAGCAGTCTATGTCAGAGATCCCTGGGAGAGGGGACATCTGGAAGAGGCTCAGTGGGATCACACACAGCTGCAGCAGCAGCACCACGAGACGTTTGCCAGCAGACACAAAATCAGGTCACTCTAACTCCAGATGCTGCTACGCCTGCCAAAGGAAGAGATTAGGGCTGTCAGTGATGTCTGCAGCTCCAGGGCTCTTACCGAAGGCTCAGGAATGGGTGTCCCCTCCTTGGTGTCTACGGGTGTCCCCTCCTTAGGAGGCAGCAAGGGTCTGACTGTGGGATGCTCCGTTCTCAGCAGCATAGAGGGAAGGGGAGAAGAGCAGTGAATCCTGTGCAGGGATACTCCGGATGTGCTCAGATTTTGGGTCATTCCCAAATTCTCTCTATTAAAAGGAGAGATGTGTGGCCCGAGAGACCCTGGACAGGCTTCCTGGGCAGCAGCATCCCATCTCATCCCAGCCCTTGTGTAGGTCTGAGCAGGGTGCTGCCCATGCTGGCTAATCTTTCCAGGGTATCATTCCACCCTGACCCTGTTCGCTGTGAGTCGACATCTGGTCCCTCAGCAGAGCTTAGGCTGAGCTGCAGGGCAGGGCACAAATACCAACTCCTTGCTGCTGATGTCTTCTTGCTGCACCCCAAATTCCTGCTTTAGGATGCTTTTTCCCCCCTCCATCTCCTCAGGTTTTCCGGTGAAAGCATTGCCCCTTGACAAGGCATCACCGGTACATTTGGAGGCATATTTCCAGGGCAACAGTACATTCACAGACAGGGAAACTGAGGCACAGAACCCCACTGTGGCTTGCTCAGCATGACCCCACCATGCAGGGAAGGGGGCTGGGGCACAGCAGGGGTGAAAGCTGAGATGGAACACTTGCCAGCTTGCATTTCTTTATCCCATGGCAATATAAGCTGACCATGAGGTGAGGAGCACCAACAGTAAAGGCCACCTGGACATGGTGGGATAGACAGGGAAGTGTCTGCAGTAAGATGAGGGCCCTCACTGCTGATGAGTGGTGATCCTGCGTCCATGGTGCAATAGTCCATCAGACCCATGGCTGAGCAGCAGAGCCCCAAAACCGCCACCAGCCCCAGAGCTGCAATTTGCAGACCCATCAGGCAACTGCACCGCTGAGCACTTCAGAGATGGCTTTGCCTTCTCTGGAGTGCTCGTGGTGTTTCCAAGGGCTCTGGGTTGGTGGGAGTGATGGCAAAGCACATTGGGCCATGGTGTCCAGTGCTTTCCAAGGACCCTGTGCTGCTGCTGGCAGCAAGACAAGTGAAACACCCTGCAGGAGGCTCTGCCAAAGCAAAAGCTGCTGACTCAGCCCGCCGGGTCCCCACCAGCCCAGCCTGGCCCTGCAGGCAGCATGTCAGGAGCGAGTCAGGACCAGCTCACCATGGTGTGTGCCATCACCACGGCCATCAGGTGCTGGAGCCGGATCAGGGCATGCTGGAGCCCTTCAGTAGGGGGTCCTGGGTCCTCCCCCATCCCTGACATGGAAGAATGCGACTCCATCAGTGGGAGGCATCATCTTTACCTGCTCTCACCAAAACGGTCCCACCTCTGCTCCGTGCTGACCAAAGCCTGTGATGGAGCAGAAGTGACTCAAGGGTCAGGGCTGGGTGTGCAGCAGGCTCAGGCATTCCTCTGCCATGGAGCCAGCACCAATCCACTCCCCAGTGAGTCTCCGTATCATTGCCCAGCCCTTGGCATGCGGTCTGGCTCTGGCTGGACATGTGCCATGTGGCCACCAACAGCCAAGCCACCCCCTTTCTACACCCATAGCCTGCATCATAGCCTGGTTTTTCTAGCTCATGTGCAGTGTTGGAATAAGCTGCACTGGGTCTTTAAAGTGCCACATTGACTAGAAAGGGGATTTTGGCCATAAGCTTGGATGGGTACGCTGAGGGGATATGGCAGCCACCACAGTCCCTGGGCCTCCAAGTGTAGAACAGGCAGGGCTGGGCAAAGGCTCAGGGATGGGAGTCGTAGAGCTGCTGCATTCAAATGGCCATGCTCAAAATCAACCTGATGGTGGGGAGGAATGAGACTGTCATCCCCAGGGATTCACTGCTGTGACCCCTCTGGAGTCTCAGCATGGAGAGGGGCTGAAGTGGGACCGATCAGAGTAGACGAGAGAGTCATGAGGGGTCTGAAGTTCAGGAAGTCGGTGTATTGATGGGTCTGTATCCTATTGTGGAGGCAGAGAGAATAGAAAGGTCACTGCAGCACAAAGGAGGATGGAAGAAAGGAGGAAAGCGTGGAGGAGGCACCGAGGTGAAACAACCTGGGAGATGAGTTTCTGTGTGACACAAGCAGGACTCATTTCAGTGTGCGAAGAAACTGCTTGGCTTGGATGGAAACCTCTGGCTAGCAGAAGGTCAGGGAAAAACCCTGCATAGTTCTGCCTACAGACACGAGTCCTGGGGGTTGAGGTCCCTGCAGACAGCAGGACATGGAGCACTTTTCAAAGTGATCCCGGCAGATGCCGCAGGGATGGATGGGGAGAACTGAGAGTGCGGGATGCTGATGGGCAGGGAGGAGCGGTCCCAGGGAGCCAGTCCTTTTGGGACACATCTTGTCCAAGGTGACCCGAACTTCCAAGCCCATGAAATGGGAACCCAGCTGTCCCACAGGCTGCCCAGGCTCCTGGCAGGAACAGAGATGCCTTCTCTGGCAGCACAGCCTCCCAGCTGCCGGGGCAGGCACAGGATGCCCAGTTGCAAGAAAGAGCAATTGATGCTCTCCAAAGCAGCCACAAAAAGCCCCACAGGCACTGACGGGTCCCGCAGAATAGCAATGAGCTGAGCATCCCCAGCACCCAGCCCCACCACAGCCTTTGGCCAGGCACAGCTGCCTTTCAGACGGGCAGATCTGGGTGTTCAGGAGATAACACTGGTGATGCCATCAGGAGCAGAGTATAAAATAACCCCGAGGGGTTGAGATCCCTTTTCCTATAGAGCAGAGGCAGCAATAGATGGGGGCAAGTAGGGGAGGAAGGGTGATGATGCTTTTGGTGATGTAGGGCACTGAGGAGCAGGATCAGCCACTGGAAAGTTTGGCAGCATCAGGGTTTGCCCTTCACTGCCCTGAGCCCAGTGAGACGCAGCAGCTCCCCCTTATGCCCTTGCCCCATGCCTTGCTGCCTTTTCAACCTCTCCACCATCCCTTCCTTGCCTGGACTTTGCCCCCAGCACTGGGCTGGGGACCACTTTCAGCAGCCACCACACTTTGATTGGATTGATCTTAAGAACAAAAGTCTCTGTTCACAAAAAGGAGCTGGAGGAGGGAAGGGGATTCTTCCCCAGCCCCTTTTCCTTGTCTTCCTCACCAGCCTCCTTCACTGCTGTCGCTAAGATTGGCCATGGTGCTTTTGCATGCAGACCCCTGGGTACCAGTGATGCCAGAGCAGGACCACAGGGACACAGAGGCAGGAATGTGACATCCCCCAGCCCTGGAACTTGCATGGGTGACAACAAAACCTTTCCATTGATCCTCAAAGGTGGGCTGGAGCACAAAAATCCAGCACATCACTGGTAAGGCTGTCTATCCGCCTTCCCTAGGCCATTTCTCTCCCCAGATACAGAGACCAGGATGATTTTTCTTGGCCTCTTTCAAATAAGGGAAGTGCCAGCCTCTGGCACCAGGGATGCTTTCTCATTCTACTCAGTTCATTTTGCTTCACTTGGCACATCACAGTCCCCCTCTGCGACTCAGTTTCCCCATCTGTTCACAGAGGGAATGATGCTCTACAAACACTCCAAAAGCACCAAGAGGATGATGCTGAGAAACACTGCCTCAGCCACAGCCAGAATTAGAACAGTCTTACAGACCAAATGATTTCTCTTTCCTTTCTGCACTGGTAACATCATTCAGTGACTCAAACCTTGTACTGCACAACTGAAGCACTCATTTCTCTGGGTGCAGAGAGCTCTGTTCACCGCAGCACGGAGCGGTCAAGGCTGGGAGAGAGCTTAGAGCACAGTCTGTGCCCAGATGGACGTGGCAAAGCCTGTGCTGAGCCAAGCCCACGTGGGTGCAGGCAAGAGGGGTTTGTTATAAGAGAGACCATTCCCCACATTCCTCACTGCTGGGACACAGGAGCCTTATGGGCTCAGGGAGGTCTGTTTGCTCCAAAGGAGCTCAGGGTGTGCTCCAATACCAGCAGCCATCCCCATCTTGCTTTTACACCCTCTCCCATGGTGCTCACTGCATCAGTGGTGTGGTTGCAACCCTGAGCAGGGCTATGCCCTACCCTAAGTGCTGAGGTCCAGCCACAGCAAAGCATCTCCATCTCCAGGAGCCTGGGGACCTTCTTGCACGTCCCTTGTGCACCGGGGAAGGGGGATGCTGGGTCCTTCACAGGGTCTGGCACATTCCCTGGGCCTGGGAAGGACTCAATCCTGCCCAGTCCATGCACCCTTCATCTCCATGCCCGGCACCAGTCAGGCTTCATGGGCAGACTTCTGCTATGTCTGCCCATTGCTCCTTGTCTGGATTTAACTGCCAGAGACATTAGGAAGACGCATGCGATGTAATTCATGCCCAGCTGATGCATTTCGCTGGTCTTGGGTCTCAGCTTTTTCTCTCCACCATCCTGCTGAGCTGCTTTCTTCAGGCAGCAAGGTCAGTTTGCCTCCAAGGGAATAAATAATCTTTTAAATGTGAAGGGAAAAACCCAGCATTTCCATAATAAACTCCAGGTTTGTTTTGCTTTTGCACTTTTTAGTTGTTTTCTTGGTGATAGATCGATTCTCCACAGCGAGAGAACATTTGATTGTGGTTTTAACTGGAGACTTCCCATTCAATTTGGCATTTCATTTGGCTGATCGAGATATATATATTCATCCCAGCATAAATAAGTTAATGGCTTGACATGTACGTACTCTGATCCTCACTTCTCCTGATTCGAGGCTGTTGTTGAGAGATGAATAGCACAGGTTTCCTTCAGCTTTGTGGCAAGTTGAGCTTGCACTGAAGTTGGAAGTCAACTGTGGCATGAAATAGCACCTCCAAAGTGATTTTCACTAATTGCAAGTATATATAGCCAAAAAATCAATTAAATTAATCTAATCCAACTGCTTTTTGCATCTGAAATTGATCTTTTAATCAAGGGAAATATGCATTGGGCAGAAGGCGCTGAACTGGTTGTTTTGGGTTACTGTGTCCTCTGAGGTTTAGAAACATCAGAACTCACCGGCATGTCCTAATTCTTATTTAGACCTTGGGTGGTGAAAACAACCTCCCTCAATTTGTGAGCTTCCATCCAATTTCTCTGTCTCGAGTGTGTTAATCTTCAAACTGGGCCATGTGCAAGAAGGGAAATGTTCCCTTTGCAGTGACAAATTGTGCTCTGAGGATCCTGGCCAGAGATAACCAGTTGTAGCCTAAGAAACTGAGGAGTTGAGTTGTTGACTGTGAAATGAGGAGCTGGGTGAGCAAGCAGAAGTGCAGAAAACAAGGAATTAAAAGGCAGATGATACTGATCTCTTGTTCCAGCTGTAATGTGGGATATGTCTTTTTCTGAAGAGTCCTTCTGCACCAGAGAGATAAAGACCCACTTCAGCCTTGCTTTGTGGCTCGGTTAACACCTCTTAACAGGAGATGATGTTTCCGGTTTCCTGCCTCCCATTTATCTCAGGAACAGGTTGAATTCAGATTGAATGCCAACAGCAGGTCTCAAGATTCCTCTTATTTACCTTCTAATTGGGACCTCCGATTTGCTCCTGCCTTTTAATGGCTCTCGCTGCTTTCCAGACTCACCTGGTTGGAGGCATCCTCTGGGTACCGACTTGTCCTTTGCTTTAGCAGCATTCACAGAGCACGGTGGTGACACGCAGGGAAGGACGGTGGTGCTGGGCAACCTGCCCTGGTGCTGCACAGATGGCACCAGGAGCTTCCTTAGCTGGCGCCTTCCTCCTGACACGTCCAGCTTTCTGCAAGCCACTGTGCTTTGTGGGATGGAGTATGAGCCACGGAGGCCTGAGGATCCCAGTCACACCAGGCATTTTAGATCTCATTTCAGTTTCTCATGGAGCCCACATTTGACAGATTTGGCATTTCAAGTGGTTTGAAGAGCTGCTTTCTTGCTTTCACTGTCCCCTTCTCTTCCCCCTCTCTTCTCCAATTTGGGCGCTGACTTTCAGAGTCCTCATTTCAAAGATGTTCTTTTGCATAAAGAACAAAAATATGCAGCGCATGAAAAATTCAAGTACAATACAAACAGCAATTGAAATAACTCACTGTTTATCCAGCAAAGGCCTGGATTTACCCTGAAGATAGCCAAAGCTGCCTTTTATCCCTTCTCCTTTGTACTACACAAGTACCTTGCCCTGACTTCTCTCATCACACAGTGACACGTAGAGACATGCCTGGGCAAACAGCTCCCAGGTTGTCACCGTGGCAGGGGCAGGGATGATGTATGACAGCTTCTGAGGTGGCCTGATCCACAGAGCAACAGTCCAGGGCAGACGACCTGAGAGTCCTGGCCAAGCACATTGATGCTGGGTGAGAAACACCTCCAGCACAGCGCAGAAGGGGATGCACGTGGGTTTGAACAGCTGCTCCTGAAACCTTCTTGCCCTGCAAAAGCTGCTCGAGGTGGGCTGCTCCCAGAATAGAAGGGGCTCAGCTGTGTGATGGGGACGTGCAGGACCTGCCCTCACTTTCAGGCCTGTCCTCCTCTCCAAGGAGATGTTTTCACACTAAATCCCTATTTTTGACAACAGAACTGTTCAGGCACTAAAAATGTCCACTGCGTTTATTGCTCAGGGATAACTCTGAACACAAGCCCATTGCACCCATCACGCTGGCCATCAGTGGTGTAGCCAGCTTTCCAAATCTCACCCCCATCTCTTAGGGACTGGGCTGTTCCTCTCTCTGTGTTCTTATTCCCAAAGTCCTGGTGCTAGGGAAAAATCTCAATTTCTGATTCTATTCTCACTTAAAGCAGCACTTCTCATGCTTTGCATCACAGAGAAATGCTCAAAAATGCCACTGCCTGAAAGCAGGAGCCAAAAGACAAGAACATCCCAGTTTTTAACTGGCAGTTCTAAGATTCTTCAGCTTGTTTCATGATTTACAGCTGTTGCCAATGGAGTTAAATCATTTTTCCCTCCATCGGGGTCCTGGAAGGAGAAGCCAGTGATCCAGGAATGTGCTGGGGGGCTGTGACCACACATGGAGCTGGGAGTGAGCCCTGGAGCTGCCTGGGTGCAAAGCTAAGGCTCAGCACAACTTGCACCCCACTGACCAGAGACACTGTCACACGTTAGCAGGAGGGTGAGATCCAGAGCATGGCCACCCCAGTGCAGGCACTCAGCACCCTTGGATGCTCCTGGTGCTGCCCACAGCGTTAGGTGGCCTCACAGTTTTCTTTGGGGTGTGCAGGGTCTGCCTGGGATTACAGGGCAGCACTCCTCAATAGGCACAAACTAACTCACCATTTCCATCAGACATCGGATGCTCTGAGTGTCCCCAGCCCCTTGCCTAGCCCCCATCCACCCGCATTTTGACTGCCAAGCGCTGAGTGGTCCTTGCCAAGAATTTCTGCTTACACAGCCACAGAGCACTTGAACGTGTCAGGATCCAGCCACAGGCTGTAAACCAAGCCCAGTCTGAAAACAAGCTCAACTTTATGTGCACAGAGGATTTATACTCGCTGCCGGGATGAAGGATGCTGCTCGAAGGAAGTGAGAAAAACGGCCTTTCTCATTGAGCAACAGCGGACGACACGTGCTCCTCTGCCTTCTTTGGACAAGAGCAGTGTCTCCTCCACACCCAGGGCAGAGTCTGAAGGGGAAGAATGTGTGCGAGATCCCTGTGCTCTCCATCCTCCTTTCCCATGATCTCCAGCCCTTGCGTGCTCCCCTTCACCTCGCAGCATCCTGTCGCAGTGGGATGCCCCAGGTGCTGCCATTGGCACTGGTCCATTGCAGTTACTCACATCTCACCTCTGAGATGAGGATAGCTGGGCAAGAGGTCTGAAAGGAGCTCTGCAGTTACTGGGCGCCTGCTGTTTGTTCCCAAAGATGGGCTGTGATTCATCATCAGAGCCTAAACAGGCTTCAGGGATCCAGCAGCTACTTCTCCATCAAGGCCAGAAGCAGCAGCAGGAGGGGTATGCGACTGCTTGGCACTGAGCTCATCCAGGCTGGTGTGATGTTCTGTCTGCTCCTAAGGACCAGAGATGTGATAAGTGTCTTTGGCTCAGCAGGCAAAGATTTACTTCAACCCTCCAGCTGGAACCTGGACTATGGCATATGGCAGGTTTAGGCTCAAACCCCAGGTGGACAGTGTGAGCTACTGGGGAGCAGGGAAACAGCCTCATCAAGTGATGCTGCCCCACAGAAGATGTCAAGCTGAAGACTGTCTGAGCTGTGATGTGTTTTGAGGATGATGGCATCAAGAGAGAAGCAGATATGGGGGGATGTGTTTGGCTTCTGGGCCCACACTGCAGACCACTGGAGCTGGCAGGAGACACCTCTTCCCATACTTGCAGCCATCCACTGGATGGACATCCCTGATGGACTCATGCTTTGTGCCTCCAGTCTGGGGTGAATATACCCTGACACAGCCTGGCTGGCCTATAGAAGCATCTTTCCCCATTTCCAGGCATTTTATCCTGGAAAACCCATTTTACCTTATTGCTCCTGCTTCATGTGGGGATGTTTGTGTCCCTGGGGCTTCTTTTGGATGTACCCACATCACTCTTCCTTGCCATTTGCTGGAGCTGTGGCCTCAGCAGCTTCACCCACCACAAAACCAAGCACTCACCAAAGCCCTGGGGATGCTGTGTCTCGGTGTGTGGGGGCCAGTCAATTTGGGCAGGATAGACTGGTTCTCAGAAGCGTCATCATCACCCTCACCTTCATCCATTAGAGATTTACTGGCTATTGAAAGGGGTCAGGAACATTTGGTGGCCTTGCCAGTTGCTTGTGCTTCACAGTCACTTGTGCAGGGTAATTCCTGTGCAGAGAGCTACAGTCTTAGGATGGTAAAATCAAATCCTGGACAAAGCTGGACCAGGAGGAACTTCAGTGGGATGCACACAACACACTGTACTTACGGGTCCATACACTCCATGCAGATGCTTCTGGCCTCTCTCATATTGGCTTTGGGTGAGGTTTGCATCAACCATAGAATCCCAGACTGGTTTGTGTTGGAAGGGACTTTAAAGCTCATCCAGTTCCAGAAGAACTGCCTAAGATCCCATCTCAAGCTCCCCTCTGTCAGGTTAAAGTCATTTCCCCTTGTCCTATCCCTACAGCCCCTTGTCCAAAGCCCCACACAGCTTGGTGTCAGCAGCAAACTTGCTGCAGGTGCTCGATCCCACTGTCCATGTTGCAGACAAAGATGTTAGCTCATTTTCCAGATCTCCAACCCACACGTCAATGCAAATGTAATGCTCCCAAAACACCTCCTCTTGTTCTGGTTCAAAAAGCTTCAAAGATTTCAGGTCTAGTTTGAATGAAAATGTTTTGTTCTTCAGTATTTCCTTGAATATCCTCTTTGTCCAGAAAACACCTGCAGTTGTGCAGCCAGCCCAAAGATGTGGCTTTGCTGGTCCCTGCTCTGGTAGGGAATTGCAGTGTAATTCCTGGGGACTTAATTCACTAATGAAGGCAGGCCATAGCTAATGAAATTCAGCTGGGGCTAATGCGGTAGGAGGGAAGGAGGCCAAGCTGACATGAGGCTCCTCTGCCTTGTGAACGCAGCAAGGCAAAGCAGCCAGAGCACGTCCTGATCTAATTGAAAATCTCTAGACAAAAGTCCTTTGATGGCAGAGGATTCGGGTTTCTGCTCCTTCTTCCTGGCTGCATCTTTGCTTCAGATCTTTCAGTGTCCCGAAGGCTGCTTGGGTGGGAAAACTCAGATGCTGGTGATCAAAGCTGCTCAGAAATGCAAAGCTGAGAGATGCCCAGGGCTGGGATGAGGAGATCCCTGGGCACTTGCACGAGGTGGGAGGTGCTGCAGAAGGGACACTGTGGGACAGATCTTGGGTTCTCATAGGTTGTTTTTCACCTCTAATGCTTATTCCTTCTTGGATCTTTTGCTTTGGTTGCTTACCTCCTTCCATTCACATCTCTTTAGGGCTCCATCTAGGTAAGTTCAAAATCTTGAAGGTTATCAAGGATTTGAAGGTGGTTTTAAGGTCTAAAAAGGTCTCTTAACATTAGCATTAATGTCTCCTAGCACCAGCATCCTCTTTGCGTCACTTGAGTGCATCTTCTATTTGTTCACATCCCTCCAGTTGGGAGCTCTGTGGCTCTTTGGGGGTCAAACATCAGCCACTCAGTCCTTCAAGCTCCTGACAGCATCCGTCCAACAGCATCTATGCAACCACTGATGCAAGTCAATGACAGTGATGGGCCCACAGAACCTGCAGGCACAGCTTGGGCTGTTGGATGGCTCCATGAGGACATTTCAAACCCTCCTGTGTCACCCTGGCAGCTCTCACAGCCAGGATGGGGACACAGATGGCAATGGCGGAGAGGTGCTGACACCATTTCAGCACATTCCCCTCCTGTTCACATCACCTCTGGTCTTCCACCTAGGAAGAAAATGGGGCTTGTGACCACTGGTGGCTGCCTCGCCATGTAAGTGGTGGCATTGGGAGGGGGGATTTTCCTTGGGATTTTCTCACCCTACAGCGTCCTTTCTGCTTGGCATCATCTCTACAGGCAGCTGGCACCTTTCCTATAGCTCATCCCACATGTGGTGTCCTGGAGTTATAGCAGCTCAGCACCCCAGGCCCAGCAGGGAGAGGAGCTGGATGTGACCAACCCTCTTCTTTGAGGATCTCTGCTCCCAAAACACTTCAGATGTGCACTGCAGCAAGAGGAGATGGCACCACACATTGAGGTTGTGCAGAGAAGCTGTGGCTGCCCCATCCCTGGCAGTGTTCAAGGCCAGGTTGGACACAGGGGCTTGAAGCACCCTACTCTAGTGGAAGGCATCCCTGCCTATGGCAGGGGTTGGAAGTGGATCAGCTTTAAGGTCTGTTCAACCCAAGCCAGTCTGGGATTCTGTGATGTCCTGGAGAAAAGGGGCCTCAGTGTCCCCCACCAGTGACTCCATCCTCAGCCCAAGCAACTTTGACTGCAGCATCCCCTGGAGCATCCCATCATGAAGCAGCATCTCTCCCTGGAGGACCCTGTTCCACTTCTCCCTCTTAGCTCTACACAGTCCTTGGGGACAATTTGTCTGCCTCCGCCTTCAACCATCACTTCTCGCACTTCCTCTTGGGATGCAAACAGCACTCCAGCAATAATTGACACTTTGCCTCTTTGCATTTCTTTTCAAACCACCAAAGACATTTTTGCTCTACACCAAATCCAATTTCCTGCCCATCCCATCTCACTGGGATGTCGATGACTGTTCTGCTCCCTCCAGGCTCCTATCTCCTGGCCTTGGCAGGGCATGCAGGAGGCCTTGGGGCGATGCCCATCTCTGTAGGGAAGAGATGGTGCAAAAACCACCACTGAGGACAATCTAGCAATTATGGTCAGGCACAAAACCCCACAGACAATGGAAACAAACCCAGATTGGGGGGTGATGGTGGTGACTATTATCAGGGATGGTTTAGTCACAGCTGTTAATAAAAATAATAGCAGTAATAAAATAGTGCCAATGCTGATGAGAATAATGAGATTATTTATTAACTGTGAGCCATTAGCAGCATTTTCTCATGCTTCTGCCTCCCAGACCCATCCCAAATTCCAGCCCTATCATATTCATGCAAAATAGAGGTAGAGGAGAAAGGCTTTTTCTATATGGCATATTTAAGGAAGAAACATGGAAACAGCCAATCTCATCGCCCTCCCACCCAACACCCTGTGCCGTGAGGGTGAGCACTGGGCGGGATCAAGCACTAGATGGGATCTTGCATTTCCTTCCTTTAAGCCAGATTCGCAGCCATCAGAGCAGCTGAACCCCTTGAGAGCTGCATGGTCAGACCCTGTGGGGTGGATGAAGGAGGAATCAGACTCAGTTTAAGGCCATTGTCAATCTCCATGTGGGGCTGATGGGGGACGTTGGCACCAGTGAGCCCTTGAGGACCACGTTTCACTGCAGGATTCTGCAGCTGCCTCTGCTTTTGGTTTGTTGCTTGAAGAAGCAAAAGGACCAAAGGGAACAAAAGCCCCAGCTCCAAATTCAGCTGTTTCCTACGGATTTTGGGGGTTCAGCTGTGGTTCTTGGGGAGCTTTGGTCCCATCTGCTGGCTGCTTCTGCAGTACCACATTTAAAACCTCATAGTGCAAAGTTAAGCAAAGGAACATGAAGAGATCGGTCCTGATGTTAGAAGTGTTGTGTTGTTCAGCAAGGGCAGAGATAGATGTGCAACAAGGAGGGATGGATATGGACTATGGCAGAGAGATGGATGTGCAGCAAGGAGAGATGGATATGGACCATGGCAGAGAGATGGATGTGCAGCAAGGAGGAGGAATGGATGCGCAGTGAGGTGGGAGCATCCATGTGAAGCAAAGAGGGCTGGATGTGCAGTGAGGAGGTGGGAGGGATGCTTGCTGGAGAGGAGAGGTGGACAAGCAGCCAGCAGCGTGTGGGGTGGTTGCTCTGTTGTGTGTGTGTGTGTGTTGGACACTCTGGACCGCGCGAGCTTGCTTGCATGCAGGGACCTGAGGTCTGCACAACCTCTGCAGCTGTCCTGATGGTGCTGATAGCCATCTGCAACACACACAACGTTCTGGAGCTGCAGGAGGCCGGGACTGGCCGGACTGGGCCCCCTGCAGCCATTCCCCACCCCTTCTGCTTTGGCTGCAAGGGCAAACACTGCGTTCTCTGATCCAACCCTGGTTCATGACAAGCAGGGTCCCAGTGCTCATTCTGCCCCTTGTGCTCCCCCAAGCCCAAGCATGAGGGCAGGGGGAGAAGGGGTGGGTGCTGGCTGGGGTGGTGTTTGGGGACCATGGTGCTCAGCAGCCCTGTCTCTCCGGTGATGGGTGTCACACAGCTCTGCAGGGCAGGGAGCACCCGGGGTGGTGGCAGCACATTCACCATAATCTATAGAAGGCCCTAGAAACCCTTGGGAATGAGGAGATGGGACATGGATTGCAGGGACTGCAGAGAGGGAAGCAGCCAGGGCAGGCGCTTGGTGCTGTGATTTCAACCTGCTCGAACCTGGGTGGTGGGAACAGGGTGTTACAGCGGCAAGGGAACATCAGCTCCCCCCAGAGACCTGTTAAGGGTGATGTGGGGTACGCAGGCCAGCACACAGCCCCACAGGAGCCTCTGGTACCCCTCTGGCACCCATGGGCCCCCACCTTTCCCTTCGCCTGGCTCACGGTGCTGATGCTCTCCCACCACCCTTCGTCCTGCCCGTGCCCCAGCACTCCCCACCCTGCGCCTTTCTCAGGGTCTCCTGCCCTCTCTCCTCCCTGCAAGGAATAAATCACTCTCCAGCTCTAACCTTGGCCCCCAGAGGAAACAGCAGCCTGCATTGCCACCTCCTTCCCATGGACTGGGCTGCCTCCGGGATGATGGGAACCTTTTCCCAGGCCAGAGAGGTTTATTTGGGACAGCTGGCAGGACCTGGTGGCTCTGGACCCTCTGGATTCCAATGTCCCCCCATCCATAATCCCACCCTGACACCGTGCCCATCAGATGGGTCCTGAGAAGGGACCCTCAAGGGGGAGTGAGGCTGGATTGGGGCCCTTAGCTTTATTAAAAAGCCCCCACATTCTCCATTTTCCCAGCGCAGGTAAAGGCTGCAGAGAGCTCTGAGCCCTGGGATGGAGATCCAGGCTTGCCAGCCACCTCCACATGATCCCCACGGCCAGGTGAACACTGGCAGCACTGCAAAACCCCCAGCAAACAGGCAGAAAATGCCTTTTGTTCAATCCCCCCAGGTGGAAAGCAATAGCACTCGGGCCGCAAATCTTCTTGGCCCCTGAGGAGATGCTTTACTTTGAGGACCAAGGGGAAAAATTAGTCCAGCAGCCTCCACTTCCCGCATGGAGAGCTCTGGAGAGACGAGCCCAGCCACATCGTGTTCCCCAGTGGCATCAGGGAGGGAGCAGAGCCCAGGCAGAGCATGGCTTCCTCCTCCTTCTCCTCCATCTCTTGGCACCAGCCCATTAAGAAAGAGGGTTTGGTCGATCAGCCCAGCACTTTAGGAAATGAGACAGGCTGTGCCCAGAACCTTCCCCAGAGCTCCATTAGTACCAGCAGATCCTTCCTTCATCCCAGAGGATGCTTTTGCTGGTGATTTCCTCCCCCAGTGCAGGGGGAATTGCATGGGACAGGGTGCTGGTAGGGCTGGCACATGGGGGAAGGAAAGGGGGAATGCTGCTCCGCATGTGGAGTGCTCAGACGGAAGGTGGGCCACTGGAGCACTGCAACACCACCCCCCCACCCCCCTCCCCAGATATGAGGCTTGAATACGCATGCTTCAGGTTCCTAATGCATTTCTTGGCCTGGCATCAACCCCCAGAGCTCCAGGATCATGGCTGAGGTCTCTGCCCATCCCTGGGGCAGGGGGTGGTGGTGGGAGGCAGGGTGAGGTTCCCCAGGGCACATGCAGAGAAACCAGTCCGTTAACAAGTCTGTCAGGACAAGCTGCCATCACTTGCCAAGGATGGGAGCGAGGAGCATCGTGGCATCTCAGCACGGGCACTGCCATTGGAGCAGTCTTAGCCCCCAGGCAGAGCATGTGGCTCCTGTTTGATTCTTTCCTGCGGTTGTTGTCTCCTCCACAGGTATAAAAGCATGGTGACACCCCGGCGGGCGGCCGTGGCCATCGCTTGCTGTTGGATCGTCTCCTTTTTGGTGGGACTCACCCCTATGTTTGGCTGGAACAACCTGAACAAGATGCGGAGGACTCAGGAGCTGAACGCCACCCATACGCAGTTTGTCATCAAGTGCCAGTTTGAGACGGTCATCAGCATGGAGTACATGGTGTACTTCAACTTCTTCGTCTGGGTCCTGCCTCCCCTGGTGCTGATGCTGCTCATCTACCTGGAAGTCTTCAACCTCATCCGCAAGCAACTCAACAAGAAAGTCTCCTCCAGCTCCAACGATCCCCAGAAGTATTATGGGAAGGAGCTGAAGATCGCCAAGTCGTTAGCACTGGTCCTCTTCCTCTTTGCCCTCAGTTGGCTCCCTTTGCACATCCTCAACTGCATCACCTTGTTCTGCCCGTCCTGTGAGACACCACACATCCTCACCTACATCGCCATCTTCCTCACCCATGGCAACTCAGCCATGAACCCCATCGTCTACGCCTTCAGGATCAAGAAGTTCCGGACAGCCTTCCTGCAGATCTGGAACCAGTACTTCTGCTGCAAGACCAACAAGAACATCAGCACCACCACGGCTGAGCCGGGCAACTAAAGCTGGGAGAGAGCAGAGAAGGGTCCCCCATGGCCAAGCCTGGTCCCTGCTGTCAGGGGAAGGGGTAGTGAGGACCTGGGAGGGCTGGATTCACCAGCCCTGTGTCCCCCGGCTGCCCAGGGGGTTATTTATTCACCGGTTTGATATCGTAGCCTGCACTGTTCCTCGCCTTTCTTTTTTGTTCTGTTTGTTTTTGTTTTTTCAGGGTATTTTTTTTTTAATGGTTGCCAAGTATTTAAGGAGAAATTGTACAGACAAAGGCACAGTTTATCTTCATTCAAATAAAGTAAGATGATGAAATCCACCCAGGAGGTCCTCTGCCATTGATGGAGACCTCCGGCTCCCTGGAGCGTGCCAGTGGGTGATGCTGGGGGCACCGCACTCTCTGGGCCCCACATCCATGGGGCAAAAGGGTGCCCTGGCGGGAGTGAAGCTGCTGAGAACCAGGGGAGCCCAGGACAATGTGATTTCTGCAGCTCTGAAGCCGGGAGCTTTCAAGCCCTTTCTTTCCTATCCATAGGCAGGGACAGGTGAGCTGGGCTGAGGGAAGAGATAGAGAAAAGCATCCCATGGCAATGCCAGCACCCACAGGGTGATGAACCCACCATGCCCATAGAGCAAAGGTTTAGTCTCTGAATGCTACCAGAGAGGTAGGCAGAGGGGAAAGAAAACCCTCAAGCATAACCCAGAGTACTCTGCAAGAAGCACCCTTTGGTACCCATGGCCCCCAACAGCACCCACAGCCCTGTCCTCTCCTCTATCTTCTCTCTCCTTTAACTTTGGCTCTGAATCAGTTTTCCCTCTTTAATCCTACCTGTCTTCAGTAGCAAGTCTCTCCCAGCCCTGTTTGTCTCATCTCTCCCAGCCCTGTTTGTCTCATCTCTCCCACATTGCTCCCTATCACCCTCCCTATGCTGCCAAACTCTTTTGACCCACACTTTGTGTGCTATAATTCAGCCACCTCCACGGTCCACAGGAGCAGAGAGGAACCTGCATCCATGTGGGGACAAGTAGGAGACAACTACAGCTGCAGGGTTGGTGTTGATGATGCCACAGGGACACTTTCCCACCTCCATGCCGCAGGTTCAGCCGTGAGAGGGGTACAACTGAGGAGCTTTGTGGTCCCTATGGGTGCTGAGAGCCTCACTGCAGGACTTTGCTTTGCAGCAGGATCTCTTCCAGGCTGAAGAGGTGGTGGGAAGAGTTAATTTGAGTTAATTTGAATTCTTTTCTTATCAGCATCCCTTGTTCACCAGTCTCCCATTGGAAACACACTCCCTATGACCCCAACCCTGCCCCAGGAGGATTGTGCCCCTTGGACGTCACCAACTCACTGCAGCAAGTTCCTGCAGGGGCTGGGAGGGGGTGCAGAGAGGAAAAGGACCTTGAATGGGTGAGATTTATGTGTGGCCTGTTAGCCAGCTCCAGAGAGCGATGCTGTGCATATATAGCATGGGCAATAGTGGTGCTGCGTGCCCCCTGAGCTCACTTCTGCAGCCAGCTCTGTTCAGCCTGGAGGGAGTTCCTTCATTTCTCTGAGAGGAAGAGGAGGGCAGCAAAGAAGAGAGGAGATGAGGGGCTCAGCCTCCCACATTTTGCAAAGGCCTCAATACATCATATCCAGGCTCCTGCCTCCAGAGTACACCAGGCAAAATGGGAGTGGGGCAGAAGAGCAGCGGCAAGGACAGGAGTGAATGGGTCTCATCGTGGTAGAGGTGCCCTGAACACTCTCCCAGCCTCCTTGAGGTGAAGAACCCCAAATCCTTTCTCAGTAGTGTCGGAGGATGCTGCAACCCCAGGCTAGTGCAGGGAGGACCCCGTGCCCAGTGGCCCTGTGCACAGGGGTAGCTTGGCCCTGGATTAGGGCTTCTGTTTACTGAGCACAGGTCTGATTCCCCATGGCATTTCTGCAAGAGGCTGATTTCCTGGAACTGATGCCTTTGCCTGATCCTTGCTAAGGTGCCCAGAAACCTGACAACTGGGATGCTCATAAATTAAAAGGCAAGTGAATGATTGCTTTCAGGAATAAACATCCAGTGGTTTTTTCCACCCCGTGCTCTCTAGACCTTACCCGGGGAGGGCTCACTAAAAGTGGATGCTGTTACCCACCCTGGTCCCCTGTGGGGTTACAAATGCAAGCCTTTGCCTCGTAGAACTATATTAAGAATCTAGAAAGGGCAGAGTGTGCAGCATGAGACTGTTGGACATGCTGCTTCTCCTCTGTGCTAGCAAACCCACATCTAACACAACCTGTTCCCAGCCCCTGTTCTCCCAGGAACCCACATGCCAAGATTCCAGGGATATCAAGGGGGCCAGGACATCCCCACCAGTATCCATGGCCAGGGCAAGACCTGCTCTGGTCCTGGTGGTGGGACTACCACCTCCATCCACTCTGGTGGCATCAGCGCTAAACTCAACCACCTCTATAAATGACCCCCTACAGGGGGAAAATTAATCCAACAATGCCCTCTGATGGTGGAAACCATGTCTGGAGCACACGGTGCTGAGCCCCTGGGAACAGTAATACCCTCTTGGACTTCAGCTTGGGCACAGAGATGGGGCCAAAGCAGAGGGGCTGTAGAAGGAGCCATCTCTTTTAGCCACAGGCACTGCCTGGCTCTGCTCATCAGTGACACCGAGGGGGAGGCTGAGCTCAGGTCTGAGGATGCCTGGGCTGAATTTGCACCCACATTTGCAGCACAAGAGCTTGCTGGGATCTGGCTGAGGGCAGGATCCATGTCTGGCTCCATGACCAAGCTCATGGACCTGGGAGAGCTCCTCTGTCACCCCGCAAGGGAGGCTGTGCTGGAGCAGGAGGTGGACCCCGCAACTGAGCCCTCAGTAACGATGCACTCAGTCAGGTTGATGGCTCTCTGGGAACAAACAGTGTCTGACCCGAGCTGTCTCTGAGCTGTAAGCAACAACTCATCCTTCTGCACATGAGAGAGCAGCAGCTAACATGTCCATTCCTCCTCCTCTTCCTCCTCCGGATAACACATCACCATGTCCTGCTCCCACCGTCTCACACCATGGGGATGGGATGCTGGTGGCAGCACATGGCTGGATCATTGAATCTCTGGTGTGGGTAAAGAAATCGTGCTTGATGAAGAGACATCATCATGACAGTTTTGATGTTGTTATTTTTTCCCCCTCCAGACAGAATAATTCCCCAGCTCCAGAAGGAGACTTTTCCCCACCAAAGCCCCTCCCACTTGTTGGGTTGCTTCTGGTTTAGAACTACATGATCTTCTAACCATTCTATGATTTGTATGTGATTTATAAAGCTAGTCCTCTCTTTCCAAGCTCAAAACCCATCTCCTCCACCCATGGTTCAGTGGGATGCTATATGAGCCCATAGCATCCCTAGCAGCTCTTTTCCCTCTACCTCCCCCATCCAAGCCAACCCCACAATAAGCAGGACAGAGCGATCTGGGTTTTCTTATTAGGACCCAAGTCCCTCAGATGGGCTTGTTTTATTGTCACAGCTAAGGACACATTGAGAGAGGACCATGCCATGGCAGGTCCATGCCAGTGCAGAATCCCCCGGAGCACAGCCAGGGATGGGGCAGGCCAGCAGAGGCCATGGCCAGGAGCATCACCGTGCACCACACTACCGCAGACCAGCTCCAGCATCCACAGGGGTAAAGGAACAAGATCCAAGTCCTGTGAAGGCACCACTGCCAAGAGACCAGTGATCAGGGGTGAGATGGGAAACCACATCCCAGCCGTGGCTCTAATACAAGACAAGCCCAGCCCAGCTCTTCCCTTTAACTCTGCTTTTCCACCCCGCAGCCCCACTTCATATCTGCCCCCAGCTCCCGTACCTGTCCTCATGTGAATCCACCCCTTGGTGCCCCAGCTTTCTGAGCCCTGCCTGCCATCCGGGGCTCTGCCTGCCTTTCTGCCCATGCATCTCCCATGCACACCAGTCTGCACATGCACCTTCATCCTCCTGGCCACATTTGCAGCTCTCCCTCCACCTTTCAAAGGAGCAAGTTTCACTCAGGCTCTGCTGCATCCCACCCCCAGCAGTGTATCTCCAGCAATGGGATGGAGCTGGAGGCTCCATTAATAGGTGATGAGGGCTAATCCAGAACACTCAAACCTACTCCATCCCCAGTGAAGTGATTCACCCTCCCTCCATCCCACAGCCCCAACCCAGACCTACCTTTCTCTTCATTTTGCCCTCCGACCTGTCCTCACTGGGGCACTGGAGGAGAGCAGAGGAGACAAAAAAAACCTGAATTGCCTTCATTTCACTCCCCTTTTGACATCGAAAAGTGAGCCAGGGCACTACCAATGATCTCTTATGCACACATGCTCCAAGCAATCACACACACCACTATCATCACCTGCTCCTGGCCAGTTTGTCCCCAAGATCCCAACCTGTGTGTCTGCAGCACAGTGCCAAGCTCATCCTCCTGGCCAACCTCACCATGCTGCCTGCATGGCTGCACTGACAGAATGGAGCCCTTCCTGCCTGGGAAGTAGGGCAGAGCGTGTCTTGGGGCAAGCATGTGCTGGGAAGCCACAGGAGGAGAAATAATAACAATGACATGTGTCTAAGGACACACTATCACATCAAGAACACGTGTATAGCGGTGGGCATGCATCCTCCTGCATGGTGAGCACACGGAGAAGGCGTCTGCGGGGAGCAAAGCAGGGCACCTCCATGCAAGGGCTGGGCTGGGAACTCTGCTGAGGCAGGGAAATGTGAGCTGGAAAGTCTGAGCAGGATCCCGAGGCATAAATCAGAACAACCCAGGTGCCAAGTGCAGGGAGCTCAGCACAGTCCCCACATGCATGGCTTGTGGATGGCTTGGGACACAAGCACTGGTGGACACAGTGGGGAGCAAGTGACTGTCCCAGCCTCCACCAGCACCTCTGGTCTTTTGGCTCAGCAGTTTCTGGTTTCTTCCCCAGTTTTTGGCCATGCATAAGGGAAGGTGATTTCAAGATGCTTCAAGCCCATAAACTCAAGAAGCCCAAAGCTCCACCTCTACAGGGCTGGCCAGTGCTCTTAGGCTCCTCCATCACCAGGACCAACACGAAACAGGGACAAACCACAGCAGTGTGAAAGCCAGAAGAGGAAAAGGCAGGCAAGGAGAACTGCTCCTCCTTCTCCTCAGCCAATCTTACTTTTCACATCAAGTTTGCAGTCTACTGAGGCTTCCCCCAGGGCGTTTACAGCTTTGCAGGTGTAGATGCCCCCATCGAAGGGGCTGGGCTTGCGGATCTCCAGGGAGCAGACACCCTGCTCAATCATCGCTATGTATTTGGGGTCTTCCCGTATCTCCATCTGATTTTTCATCCAGATGATTTTGGGCTGAAAACAGCAGAATTTGTTTCTTTGAAGCAGGGAGAGAAATGAGAAATCTGGCCCCAGAATGCAGCCACCTCCTTTTGCCTCAGCCCTGCCTGAAGCTGGTGACCATGGTGGGATTCATAGTCAGTAGTTTGGAGAGCTAAATATCCCATTCTTGAGCCCTAAAAATTGCCCCACACTGCTTCCCCCAGTGCAGAAGGAAACAGGACTTGGCTTGAATTAAGATCAGTCTCTCATCTCTACACAGAAACACCCCACATTTGCCCTAGTTTGAATTAGAGGGCAGCTGCACCCCCCTGACTTCGTCCAACCCCAACCCAACATGACCAATTGTCTGCCAACACCTCCATCCACCCTTCAAAACCTTCATTGATGGCTTCCCACCTGAAGAGGTGATGCTGCCCACGGAGGAACCACTGACCTGGGGGAAGCCCCGGACACAGCAGATGAGATGTGTGTTGTAGCCCCGGGTGGTGGTTCGATCTGTCAGGGGCTGGGTGAACTTTGGAGGTTCCATCATGTCCCGCTGGGGGATCTTCTCTGACTGGTAAGCAGTTTCTAAGGAAGTAATTAATTCTAGGCTGAGGCAGAGCTCCTGGGCTGACCAGCAACACATGGCCACAGGGATTCAGTTCAAGGTACACCAAATCCCTTCACATAAGTGTTGGAACTGGATGATCTTCAAGATTCCTTCCAACCGAAACCATTCTATCACGCTATAACAATAAGCCAGACAGCATCTAGGCTGACCCAGGGATCCAGCCTTCAGTTCAGACCAACCCTGTCTATAAACTCCTTCTCACCCAACCATGCCGTGTTAGTGACCAAACCCTGCAGGGGACAGGGGAGATGCCAGTCTGCAAACCAACACCATGATGCATGCTATGCACAGGGTCTCAGATCCAGGCCAGGCACCACTCTGGCTCTCCTACGCCATCCCCAAAATTCAGTGCATAGGAGCTAGAAGTAAGTTCTGCAGGTGGCAGAGACCTAACTCACTGTGTGCTCTACCAGGGACCAGGATGGAAAGGGATGGAAGGAGGGCAGGACTTAGGGATGCTGGCTTGGACCCCTGAGCTGGACCACTGAAGAGGACTCTTCCTCTGCTGGTCCTGAGCTGCGGAGCCAAAGCCAGGGTTGCTCCTCACCCCAGAGATGTCCTTGATCCCTCCTACAGCCCGACCGTGGCACAAGCCTTCTCCAGAGCAGAAACGAGATATAGAAGGAGGCAGGGCCCAGCAGCATCACCACAACTCCAGGAAGCCCCACCAGCCCCAAACAGGTACAGGACCCTTCCTGCCCACCACCACCTCCAAGCCCTTAGGCAGAGCTTTGTCCCTACTTGTCTTCTTGATGTCGGCCACCGCAGTGGTGACGGCCGCCTTCTCGCTCAGCCCGCAGGCGTTCTCGGCAAACACACGGAAGCTGTAGGTGTTACCAATGATGAGGTCGGAGATGGTGCAGCTCGTGCGGGTGCAGCGCTCCAGCACCGTGAACCACTTCTGGGAAGGCAAAAGAAGAGTGGTGAGGAAAGGCAGGCGGGCCAAGGGATGGAGAAGGCATGGGGGGAGACAGGGGCATGCAGCCGTCACAGCATCCTGAGTGCACAGACTCACCCCACTCTTCTTGTCTGATTTCTGCACTACGTAGCCCTTGATCTCAGAGTTCCCATTGTCCGTTGGTGGGGCCCACTCTAGGGCCACATTAAAGCCCCACACATCCACAAGCTTCAGGTTCTGGGGGGGCCCCGGCAGCTCTGCAAACACAAACTCTCATAGGGTGGCATCCCAATTGTCTCCCCCCCACACCCCTGTTCTCTGCCATGACCATCCCTTGCACATCGCTTTTAATCTCTTCTCACCCAGCTGCAGCAGAATGAGGAATGAGAAGCTGCAATGGACATGAGCAAGCAGAAATCCTGCATCCCCAACCAGAGGAGTTCACCTCCCTGACTACCTTCCAGTATCTGCATGGAGGCTACAAGGATGATAGAGAGGGACTCTTCATCAGGGACTGTAGTGATAGGACAAGGGGCGATGGGTTCCAACTGAAACAAGGGAAGTTCAGGTTAGATCTTAGGCAGAAGCTCTTCCCTGTGAGGGTGCTGAGGCGCTGGCACAGGGTGCCCAGAGAAGCTGTGGCTGCCCCATCCCTGCAGTGCTCAAGGCCAGGTTGGATGAGCTATGGAGCAAGCTGCTCTAGCTGAAGGCATCCCTGCCCATGGCAGGGCGTGGAACTGGATGATCTTAGTGTCCTTTCCAACCCAAACCATTCTATGAGTCTATGATCCCGGAGAAGATCTCACTAGAAGAGGGAGTCCCTTGCCTTGTTGCTGGCCCTGTCCTATCCCACCTAGAACAGGAACTATCCCCTTACCAAGAGGCAAAAATGAGCCCTTGCAGGGTCCCATCCCCAACCTCACCAATCACTCGGATATCCAGGATGGCCTTGTCCTCCGCTCCATTTATCCGCACGGTGAGCTCGTACTTGCCCGAGTCCCCGCGCTGCGCCTCGCGGATGTAGAAGATGGTGTCCTTCTGTGTGTTGCGTATGGCGATGCGGCTGGTGTCCAGGGGCTGGCCGCCCTTGGTCCAGATTACCTCGGGCTGCGGCTTTCCCTGGAGCAACCCGCACAGGCTGGTTAGGAGCCACTCGAGCACATGGTCCCAACGGGTCCTGCTGGGAAGGATGGGTGGGCAGAGCCACCCTGCTTTGTCCAGGCAGCAGTGGCCTGGATTTGGCCTCTCCCAACCAGCAGTCCCCAGGGAAGAAATCACAGCCAAGCCATGGGTGCCCCACTGATGGGAATCCATCAAAGGTTCCAGAGATGATGCTTGGAACATGCTGGTCTCCCAGAGCCCTCACAGAGCAAGTCCAGCTTTACTTGGCCAGGACATGGCAGGCAGAGCTGTGCTCCTGTTTCTCAGTCATTGAGCCCAAGTTCAACTCAATTCTACCCCAGGCAATTCAAGCCTAGCAGGAGGGGCTTGAATTCAGCAGCTGGGGACAACTCATGCCCGGAGCATGGCCGATGCAGGCTCCCAACATGGCATGGACATAGGCCTCACCTCAGGGACAGAGTTCTGCCTCACTTGCCCCTGCTTGGCCAGCTTGTTTCAGCAGGAGAAACACAGGAGCCAGGCAGGAACCACACAAAAGTTCCCATCCCATCTCCCACCCTTGGCCAATAAGGCATGGGCACCAGGACAAGCCAGCCCAGATCATGTCACAGCAGCTATCTAGGTCACTGCAGGAGCTAGTCTGCAATGAAGAAGCCAGGGGGATTAAATCCCAAACTGTCCACCTACCTGGAAAGGGATCATCATGTTCACAGCATCCCCAACATGCCTGACGTAGGTCTCCCGCAGGTGACGGGGCATGCGGATCTTTGGGAGCTCTGAGGACAAGAGAGTCATGTTGTGGGACCAAGGAAATCACAGCCTCCAACTAGCTGACCCACCCCACGCATCCCCCTGCTTGGCCATCAAGAAATACCACACAGAAACACAGACACCTCTTCTTTCTCATCTCCTGGACTGTGCTTACTTCCCTGCAGGACCATGCCAGCCTGCAGCTCAGAATTACAACCATCCCTGAGATACCAGGCCACCAACCCAATGACACCACTCCAATGGACCATTCATCTGCTTTACTATAGCCAAGCCATGGGGACCAACATGGGCTTTGCCAGAGGAGCCTACAGGCAGCAAGACAGGACAGCATCTCCCAGTTAGGAACTATTTCTCCCCCAGCTCAAAAAGCACATTTCAGAGGCTGAGAACCCAGCTTCCAGCAAGGACAGTGCTTTCTGAGACCTCCACCTTCACTGTGCACCCAAGGCCACTGAGAGACGAAGGTGGTGCTTGGTTATTCACAGCAAAGCTGTGAAAGCCCCAGGCTTAAAGTGCAGGCTAACATCCCCAAGGGAACATAACAAAGATAAGCAGAAAACCCACTGGAGAATGCTGATGGAGCGTGTGTCTCCTTCTCAGGGTGAAAATAGCAGCTGTGTAACCCTACCGGCTCAGCGTGTTGGGTGATCCAACAGAGAGGCATTGCCTTTACGTGAGCCCCTCATAAAAGAGCTGTGTCTGTGTCTGGATTAAACATGCTGGAGCTCAGCCCTGGGGAGGGGGCACAGCCAGAATTAAACCAGGGCTGAGCAATGGCCCAACAGCTGTGGAGCGGTGGCGGTGGGATGGGGAGATGCCCAGCGGTCCCAGATGGCCCCACCGACAGCTGAGACAGTCCCTCCTCTGCTCGTGCTGCTATTCACTGCAGGGATCCATGCATTGATGCTGCCATTTGGGCTCATCCGTCTCAGCGGGGCTGAGAAACCCAACCTCGAGCGGAGGAATGTTAATTCATGGGTGTTTGCTCCTGCTGGCTTGTCTGGAGAGGGCTGCCCGAGGTGATGTGCTGCCGAGGGTGGGAAAGCACCATTCCTGCCCCAGCTTCCTGAAGAACACAGCTCCCACAAAGTATCTTCATCTGTCTCACTCCACTTCCCAAACCCACTCATCCCACCTGGTTTGAAACTCTCTGCTGTCTGGATCACTGCTATTTAAAATCCCTTGCGATGCTATAAAAGAACCAGGGAGAGGTGCAATGTGTGGCCCCAAATAACATGTGAAGACCAGAAGGTAACAGATGGGACAGAGAGGAGAAGATCCATGAACTCAACACACCAGGGTGGACACCGGGAGGCAGAGGGACACTGAGGGCTACTTTGTCCCTCAGCAAAGCCAGGCAGTGAACACAGGCCTGCATTGTAAGTGAAATGCAAGAGTAGACCATGCTGCTTGCTGATGAGGAATATGAGCTAGCAAAAAGCAAAGAGAGAAGAAAAGACCCCACTAGCATGGAGCAAGAGCAAGTTGTGGGGGGGTCCTTTGGGGTTTACACCTCTCAGCAGGTGCATGTGGTTGGGACTGCAGCACAGGACTAGAAATGGGAACATGAGCTGTGTATTTGGCATCTCATGACATCCCCCATGCCTCAATTTTCCCAGGCTTCAAGGTATGGTGGGATGCCTGTGAGATCTGGAGGTGAACAGCAGCAGATACCAACCACTAACTCTGTTCACATCCTCCTGCAAGCTGAGAGGACAGACCCTGCAGAACCCTTTCCAGATGCTGAGAATTTTCTCCAAGCCTTTTCCTAGGAAAAGGCTGACGGTTCCTAGAATAACTTTCGTTATTGTTATTCCCACTTTTAAGAAGCTGAAAATCTTTGACTAGTAGGAAAACTTGTGCCTTAATAATTCCTTGTAAGGGGAAAATAAGTCTGCGCTTGCTGTTTGATAAGTGAAAGCCAGCCTTGAAATCGTGGCTCAGCACATTGGAAGCACCCCGAGAGGAATGCGAGTCTTGCCGAGCATGGGAGCAAGTCATTAGCGAGCTCAGCATGATTCAAGTTCCCATGCTCCAGACTACCATCTCCTGACCTTCCTTTGCTAAACAAAGCTGCCCAACGTGTGTGTGATGGCATATTGGAGATGTAAACACGGCCAAGGGGAGATGTGCTTCCCATTGGAAGATGTGGCTAGGCACTCTGAGCCCTTCATCACCAAAGCTTTTGCCATCTGCATGATCAGCGTCTCAAAGTCAGGAACTTTTCCATCCCACCCCAAGGGAACTGGACACAGCTCTTGAGAAGAGCACCTTGATCAAAGGTTGGGTTGCAACATGTGAGAGGGCAGAGGCTGCTCAGGATGCAGGGATGGACCAAGTATCTGGTGCATCTCTGCGGCCCCCAGCGCAAGGGGAAGTGGAGCTGCTGGAGCGAGCCCAGAGGAGGCCACAGAGATGCTGAGGGCCGGAGCAGCTCTGCTCTGGAGCCAGGCTGAGAGAGCGGGGCTGGGGCAGAGGAGAAGAGAAGG
>JANRGW010034144.1:0-10398 GCA_024733675.1 Psilopsiagon aymara | reverse complement strand
CTGTCCAACCTGGCCTTGAACACCACCAGCGATGGAGCATTCACAACTTCCCTGGGCAACCCATTCCAGTGCCTCACAGCCCTTACAGTAAAGAACTTCCTCCTTATATCCAATCCAAATTTCCCCTGTTTCAGTTTCAACCTGTTACCCCTTGTCCGATCACTACAGTTCCTAAAGAAGAGTCCCTCCCCAGCATTTCTATAGGCCCCCTTCAGATACTGGAAGGCTGCTATGAGTTCTTCACACAGCCTTCTCTTCTCCAGGCTGAACAGCCCCTACTTTCTCATCCTATCTTCACAGGGAGGGGCTCCGTACGTTTATGACCCTCATTACTGAGTATCTGCTCCTGTGTCTTTTTTTCTCTGCCCCATGCCCCAGTGTTATCTTACAGAGCACCTAGCAAACAAAGGGACAGGGGGTAGCAGTGGTCAGAGTGGTCCTCATATCACTCACAGCAGTAGTCAGGCTGCATTCTCCTGTCCCACAAAACAGAAAATGCATTGAAGCCACTGTTAAGGAGCTACAGAAACTCCACTTTAAGGAGTTTCCACATGCAGATGCAGAATGCAGCTCCTTCTTTCATGGTGCAGGATGACCCCCCCCCCTCCCCCAACTTAAATGGTAGTAGGTAAAAACTGTTGTGATTTAGCTGCTTGTCTAGGCTTCCTATACGTAAGCTCTCTGCCTGGAAAACACATAGGAACAAGGAGATACACTGAGAAATAATCAAGAATTTTGAAACTTACGGAACTTGGAGCAAGAAAAATCAAATTCTGTACATTTTACCAACAGATTTGTGTGTGTAAAAAAATTAAGCCTCTAAAAAAAAAGAGCTTAAAACCAAAAGCTTCATGACTTCTGATTAAATGTGGTGGAATATAAAGACTAGCAAAAAAAAAAAACAAACAAACAAACAAAAACTTAATGAAATAAATGCTCATTGTACCATTTGCCAATGTACCTTAACTGCAAAATACAATGAATTTCCTCTTTGGGTTCTTTTCTATGAGGAAAGAGCACTAAGCAGCAGTTCTGAGTGAAGAAGAGCAACGTGTCAGTATAACAGAGGTTTTGGGGCATTCACAGGAGAACACAAGACATTCTGAGTTAATTGACCTGTATCTTTGGCAGAGGGCTATAAAGCTACAGGTTTTGTATGTGGTCTGTAGCAACAAATTGCTTGCATGTAACCACTTCCTATAAGGTAAATGATACAAGATCAAGAACTGAAAGTATGGTGTGTGCACCTGTGTGCATGAATACATATGAATTATTATTATATATTTTATTTTAATAAACATGATGCAGTCGCAAAGCTTTTGCTGAACTGGGAGACTACCAAGCTGTATTTCTTCCATGTTGGAGAATAAGCAGATGACTAGGAATTTGACATTCATCATACGGGTGTTCCTGGATTCTGGCGAGGATCATTTTTGGAAAAGCAGTATAGAAGATTCTGCTCATCATGTCAGACATCAGAACGCAGTGAGTTGATGGCATGAAAGAAGCATTCATGGGAATAAAATTTTCCCATGCTTTCTGAAGAATTCCAAAGAACAGTTAAAATGAAGGAGAAAAAATGGTCCATAGCACCAGTTCATCTGAAGAAAAAGCTGTCTTTTAAGAAACCACTTTTCAAGCCATTGTCATTCCCTGACTTCACATAGCACTTCCTGTGATGACAACAACCTCACTGATGCTCCAGATATGGAACTTGAGATTTTTAGGGCAGTTGGGCCCTGAAATATATTTCAACTTGGCTACTTGTCATACTTTGTTTTTTCTCTGATGCTGACTGTGACCATTGCCCAAGTCCTTGGCTGCTCATAGATCTCCTACCCAGTTTGTCAGTTTAACTTGCTAGCCAAAAAGGTAAAGTCCACCACTTCCTGAACAATGGCTATTCACGCAGAACAACACATGACCTCGCAAACTGATCTCTATAACTTCTGCCCCAAATCCCAGACAGCAACTTTTGCATTTATTTCTATTAAGAATAACATCAAATCTCTACTAAAAACGTGTAGTGGGAGAGATGTAAACATCTGAAAGGAAGCCTTTGAATGTTCAATTATTTTCTTTTCCCCAAATCTCCCCTTCTCCAACTTAATTTGAATCTTGATGTTTTTAACTTCTACTTGCAGTCATTGAATCTTATTATGATATTGTTTTCTGCAGGGTTAGAGTCATCTACTGCTACAAATCTCCTTAAGTGCATGCAATTATGAATCCTACTGAGTATATCAGACTCCAAATTTCTCACTAGCTGTATTTTAATTTTTTTCCAGACCACGGAATATTCTTTCGTGTTCTGCCTGAAACCTCACTTAAAGGCTAGTGCCATTTATGAAGGGAGGATGCAATACTCTGGTAACAGTCTCACTCATGCTGCAAGCAAAGGACTGCATGGGCAGACACACTCTCAATTCAAACAGGAGAGCAATGTAATTGAACACTTATGACATGAGTGGGAGCCGGAATGTTGTGTTGGGAGGATCAGCTGATTCTGGGCTGATAATCCCCTTGCTATCTTAATAAATTCATCACCTATGAATGTTGTTTCCTTTCTCTTACTGTGATGTGAGCCATAGAATTACAGCACATGAATTAAAGGATACTGATAGGGCTGCTCTACTGAGGGGCTACAACCACCACATAGGTATGCATCTACCACTTCCTGCTGGGTACTGCATTTGAGTACCTCTGTATTGCTAGCAATGTGCAGGGGCAATAATCTCCCCTGCTCCTTTAGCAAATCCTCTACTGGCTGACCTGTGATTACTGGTGGTTGTGGATAGAGTCATGTGAAGTCACACAGATGGGCTTAAACCTTGTGGAAGACATTTTGTTTAACAGGAGCTGTTCAGCAGACCATCATTATAACTATTCTCTGCCACTGTGTAGCTTTCCTAAGATCTATCCATCCTTGTCAAAGCTTTGGGAAAACAATCTGATCCAGCCAGCAGCAGCACACTATAAATGAAACAAAAGATTATTACTACTTCACAGGGTTTAAAACTTTCACATTAAATTAATACATTCAGTTTTGCCATCCTTACTGTTTGTCATCACGGTTCACTGTTGTAAAATATTTCCACTGAAATGTTACAACACAAAATGTTGTAGACAAGCAATTGTCTTTTTATTGGCAAGATAACCTTGAATTTAAGAAATTCTGTAGAAAAGTTAGGTACAATCAGTCATATTGACTAATAACTCCATTCTTCAACACCTAGAAATCATTCACAGCATGAAGAACAGCTAAGTGATACCCAGCTCATGCAAGAGGCTATCTAAATTTAACTGCTATATCACGTTAATGAGAGATAAAATGCCCTGCATCCACAAACAGATGGTGTTAGCCCACATTAATAAACACACTGGAGAACTTAATATGCTTAGATTTAGATGGGTTATTCCACTGACTGACGCAGTCAATGACGCATCCTGAAGGAACATATCTGTATTTGGCAGTTCTTTATTGTCTTACTTGGTCCTAGTGGCTATGCCGTCTGCTCTCCCTGCATCCTGTCCTGCCTCTGGGTCATCCTGACTGGCAGATATAAAGGTACAGCCATTTGCGGTTCTCATCTGTGGAAGCCAAATGCAATTGGAATGAAGTGCTCAGAGTTGTACAGCCGTATTTTGTATTTTCACATGATCCCTGGATTTTATTGACCCCAGGGAAGACCTGTGCATACATTGTACTTGGAGAGCAGTCACTGTATCCCTGCTATCCCCAACACCACACACACACATACTTTACAGCCCCCTTCCCCCAGCAGAGTGGGGAAGGGCATACAGGTAAGAAGGATATGTCTCATTTGAGGACTCCAGCTGCCAGGGAGCTGCCATGGGCAGGGGCATGAGCTGGGCATAAAGCCACTGGCACCACTGTGAGTCCCATATGGTCTGTTTTTCACTACAGGCTGTGATTCTGCTTTCCTATAATCTTCCTCTTAAGGCAACAGATTGAATCTGGACATTCTTGCCCAGGGATCTTTTGGCAGCTCCTCCTATTTGCACTTCCAAAAGCATAAAATGTTTGTATGTTATGTTTCATGTATTTAACCAGTGTTACTAACTTATAGTAAACAAATATTTAAAACTTATTAAATAGTAGACTTTACTACTTTAGAAAAAATAAATGAAGCATTTCATGCGATTGGAAAATGGTCTTGGATGTGATTGAATCATGGCATCAATTTCACAAAGGCTGCTTCTGGTGATTTCATTTATATGAATTTGATCCACCTTACCAGAAATCTTTGTGATTATTTTGTTATAAATAATGCGCAAAGCTTCCTAAAATAAAACATTTGGATATTGGTTTACTTATCTTCTGAATAATGTTAACTTAGTGCTCTTTAAATAAAGGTTGCCTAATACAAAGTTCTGTAAATATGCACAGTAACTTAGAAATAAGAAATCATAGGAAGTGGGTGGAAAAGAACATGTGCAAACTGAAAGTTCAAATGTGTTGGAATTCAAAAGGTATTTTCATTAGATACTGTAACATTTGCACAAAGATACAAGTGTGGAGTCTGTACAAAACTTAAGACGTTTTTATCTACTTTATATAATGTGATCTGGAAGATAGAAAATGTTGTTCCAGTAGTTGGCATTAGAACTTGCAGAAATTACCATGACAGTCATATGGAGCATTAGCTGCTGCATACCTGGGGACAGGCTTTAAATATGGGCAGAGAAAATCTGTTTCTTTTGAGGATAAGTACATCTGTAGAATTTGATGGGCTTGCATATTCTACTTGCAAACCACTGATGTACATGAAAAATCACAGAAAAGAATTCAGCTATTTAATTCCCTTTCTTTCAATATTATCTTATGCCAGAAGAGACTGTTTCATTTCCTCGGGATCACTCTTATATATCTTATATATCTCTGTTGGGACTACAAATATAGTGTTTTAAGTTAAGACATTCAAAGAAAAGGAAGAAAGTGTATGAGGATGAAAAAGAAATGAACGCAGATATAGGGGGCTACAAGCATAGTAAATCACAAAAAAAAAATTGCTACTTTAATTTCTACCTAGTCTTCATTTGTGCTCTGTGTTCACCTTCATATACTTTGTGTGTGCGGCCATTTTCAAGGATGTGGGTTTTCAACAAAGAACTGAGAGGATTTCCATCTAGGTCTGAAGAACCAATACATTTAAAGGTCAGTGAGGTATTACCAGAACTACTATAGCCTCTTTCTTCTGGGCTTCAGTCTAAGAACAGTAAGGGAGAAATAAAATTCACAAGGTTAAGTGGGACACTCTTGATCAAAGGATCAAGTATGAGTCAGATCTCAGATCCCAGAGCAATTGCTTCCACAGTCCTGGATCAGCCTTTGAAAAAGATGAGCAAGGCTCCACTTGCTCAAAATCTCTTTTCACCAACTGGGAAAAGATGGAATAGGCATTGCACAGCTCCTGAGGGAGAATTCTCTCACCTTCATAATGCTGGGTATTTCCAGTGGTGTGCAGGGGCAGGGTTTGTACAGCAAGCGCAGACTGTGCAACACTGGGCAAAACCTCAGTGACACCAAACACAGGTGCCTTCTCCCAGTCCAGTACTGAGAGGCCATGATGAGGTGGGAACTGGCAAGTTTGTTTGCAATTGCTAAAGACAGGTTTATGTATGAATTATATCCTGAGATGAAAAGTACATATTAACATATTAACAATTATTTCTTGAACACCCTGAATTGTATTTCCTTCTTTCCCACAAATTCCTGGATGAGGGAGGTCTCATCCTTTTTTTTACTGTCACAAAGGCTCCTCACTTTTTCAGGCTAACATATCAAAGGTAATACAGCACTACTATAACAAGAAACTGCTGTTCTTCCCACAGACCAGCCACTAACTCCAGCCATTCCTTTCCTGATTCAAGGAGGTCAGGTGGATTCTGCATTTCCTCACACATCAGAAGAAAAACATGAGCACATTTTCATTGCTAAATCTGTACTACAGCTAATAATTTAACATGAACTTATTTTATTTTCTCTTCACAGAATAATTTTTTTTTCCAAATATTTTTGAAACCTTTCCTGGTTTAAACACTGAAGAGACTTGCAATGGGAGTCATATGGGAAAAAGTAAGAAATTAAAAGAACAAACCCAACCCCACAAAAAAATCGACAGAATATGTGAAATCAACTGTAGAAAAGTTGTTTATAGGGTGGAGATGAACCTGAATTGGTCTTGAATAGGTATCAGCTGATTCTGCCAAATGGCCATCAAGGTCAAGGACCATCAAATCAAAGCAATGACTTTTGCCAGGCAAGAGCTTATTTTTTTAAAAATAAAGTTCAATGCTGTGGTCAACATATTTACTTTTTACAAATGTTTCTTTGATTTAGAGAAAACCACTTCAGTTGAGCTGCTAAATATTGAATACTCCATTTCCTACTTCAAGGTTCACAGAAGCATATTTCATAGTTAATATTTGTATGCTTTTTACACAGGAGTCCTCTTATTTGCACAGCTCTCTATAAATCATACCAACGAATGACAGAAAGCACCAATTAGAGTTTTTGCACACCAGGGTAGAATGGCACTTACATGTTTGCGCAGCCTCATTTTAATGGTTTCAGGTTCCACAGTTTCCCTGAGGAGATTATTTGAGAACTTACTGCAATTTATTTTCATGATAGGCAGCTTCAACATTTCCTTTGCCAATTGTATCATAACACAGTTACATCCAAGATAATGTATCACACATTTTCTCCTCTCATGGAGTAAGGTAGATTCCATAAATCCTGCAAGAAATTCATCATTTCTCCTTATTAGATGAGCTACGTAGCATATGCCAACCTTGCCAGCAAAATCATAGGGCTCTTTTGCGTTTTGCACAAAAAAGTAGCAGTCAAACCACAATACTATAGATGTACTTACTCAAGTACATCTTAATTCAAATTAACACGAGAAAGGAAGGCAACATATTTTAAAATTATTAAGCCATACGCTATAAGAATAAAATACTGTCCTTTATTTATGCATGCTTGCAGAGTCTTACCCCCATCTTCTCAAGGTCAGATAATAACATTCCAGGAGCAAGTTTCGTCATGTGTCCCTGAAAGGATCCAAATAAACTTTCCAGTTCACTGCACAGAAAGCAGTAGCATCCTGCACATGTGGCTTATTCTGCCCTGCCATCTGGGCTGGCCCCTTCACCCCTCTGTTTATCACATGCCAAACCGGTTTGTTTGCAGACTCCCAGCCTGTCTTTCCCATTCAAGCTCTGCCATGGGACTGCCCCTGTTCCAGGGCTCAAGCTCAGCTCCTGCGTTCACTGGTGAATTTTCTTTCACAAGAAACAGGGCTTATTTCCATCTTCTTACACTTGCAGACTAAAGGGACTGCAGAGGTGGGGAAACACATTTCTGCAAATGGCTGTGTGCTTTAAGTGACCTCTCTTAAGTTATACAGATCTCAGCAGAATTTTAAAGAAAACAAATGAGAAACAAAATCCAGGGAAGCACCTCTTAACCTCCAAATAGTTCATAGATTCTAAAACAACATAGAAGATGGCCATCAAATTACAATTAATGGAACATTATTCCTACCCAATAAATGAGTCCTTTAAAACTACAGAATCTCCTGGAACCTCTTTCAGTTGGTACACATGTGGCAATTAGAAATTAAGGAACCCATGACAGAAGTAATAAAAATTTAGAATACTGCTTATACACTCAATAATAGAGAACAGCTACCCTAACAGTGAAGGTTTAAGAGCTAAAGGAGCAGGCAGGTGTCTAATGCTCCACTTGATTTTACAATTGTGGAAGATACTACAAATACCAAACACTCTGATGCGGCTAATAATAATAATAGATCATTTTTGGAAGCTGGCTTCAGAAAACTAACAACTGCCAGAACTGAAGAAGCCTCTTGCATCCTAAAGCTGAACATCTCCAATACCCTCATCACACTTTACATCCTACCTGTACCAGTCAAGAATGAGTGTGTTCGCTGGAGCCCTCCCATGGGAGATTCATGAGAGAGCAGATCGCTGTGGGGAGCTACGGTGAACTCCTCCCTGGCTACGTGGCATGCAGGCCCTGTTGGAGGGAGTCTCTGCTTCATTCAAGTAATCTGTCATTTATTACTGAAATCAGCCTCATATGTCTTGAAGTCACTGGAAAGGGAGAAAATGAGAGAACCACCAAATCATTTGGAATGTAGCTAAAATGCTGTAGAGGGTTTAAGGTTAAAAGGAATCACTGGGTCACATACTCTGACTGTGGGCCAGTAAGTCTTATCACTAGTCCCAAGCTGAACCAAGGAGCTTGTTTATCATTAAACCATCATTTATCATTTGCAGTAAGTTATCTCAGCTCCTGACTGCTGATTCTTCCTCTACAAATTTCCTGCCATTTTAAAAAGCTTTGGCATGTGGTACTTCTTCCTCAGGATTTGAAGGCTGCAGTAAAGCCATCTCTTGCAGATCGTTTTTGACAAATTAAATTGATGTAGTTTTTTTAATGTATTGTAAGAAGTTTGCTCCAGTACTGTCCAGCATCACCTGATCTTTAATGTCTGAGCTACACACTTTATTCTAGTACCAGTCTCATTAATACACCCAGTAACTGATTTCCAGTACACCAATCGTGGTAGTAAGTACAACAGTCACCCTGGACACAACGCACTGGGACTTCATCTGTGATAGTTTGCTTGAAACTGGTTTTAGACTGTCTTCTCCAAAACACAAGCCCTCATTCCAGAGGTATGGCTTGTATTCTTGGAAAATATATATGCATCTGGCTGTAAAAGCTTGTGTGAAAGCGTTAATTTCCCTGAGCTGTCCAGATGACACTACAGTTGCTCCCACGGCAGTTTACCAAGTTACCATTTAGCACACCCATGGATTTTATTAACAGCAAGTTTATTTTGGATCTTTGGTAAAAATCTTTAAAGTCACTGAGCCTGCAAAACCCCCAACATGACGATGATTGACCTCTGAAATTTTTCTAATTTTTCAAAAGTCAGAAACTACGTATTTGTTCAACAAATTAAGTGCTTAATAGCATTAGCCATTGGAAGGATATATGGACTGAGAGACATTTTACATTTTTAAGCTTAATGATTAGTAACTGTAATCAGGATGCTTTTGCAGTTACTTTTATCAATTTACCTTTGAATGTCGCTGAACAAGGCTATCAGACCTGTTTTATAAGACCTGTGAGATGATTAAGGATACGTTACATATTTATCAAATGGCTCACGCGTCTCTTCCAATGTTTTGCTTGTGGCTGATGTCAGACAGCCAAGAAATGTACAGGTCATTCTGCTTGAACTTTCTGACAATGGGTAGAGCACAAGCGCTCTTTTATTTCTCAAGTACTTTAAAGATTTATTAAACCTTATGCTTAGCTACTTCCTTAGCCAACTCTGCCAAGATCCCAGGGTGCAAATTACCCAGACTCCTCATTACAAACCACCTAAGTGTGCTTGGAAGAGAAAACTCCCCACAGACCCTACAAACAAGAGGCGATGTGCGTACACCTTGCTCCATCCAGGTGCGGCAGAGATCTTCATTCAGTATTATCGCTTGCCGCGTCGTTGCTGCTCCAGCGCCTAAGACCCACCTCCACCTCAGCCAGACTCCCCACACCACTTTTTCTCTTCGGCGTTTTTCAAGCTCCCCTCACGGGCCCCACGCCCAGCAGCAGCACCCGGCCGAGGCGCAGCCCCAGGCCGCTGGCTCCCCCTCAGCCGCCCATAACAAGGGGCTCTCCTCGCGGCCGCCCACCGGTACGGACGGCGAACATGACCCCGCCACGCCTGAGGGGGCACGGCGGCGGGACCGCCCCCCCGGCATGCCGTGAGAGGAGCGGCCGCAGGCAGCCCGGGGGGCGCGGGCACGGCGCTCACGCTACCCCGCTGCCCCTCCGCCGCCCCAACGCGGAAACCCGGGCCCAGCCGCGCCGCTGTAGCCGGCGCGCAGCGCGCATGCGCGGAGCCCCCAGGAGGGCGGGGGCCGGCGTCTAGTGGAGAGTGAGCTGGTCGCCGGTGCTCGCCTCTCTCCCCGTTGCCGCTATTTGGGGACTAGCGGTCGCTGCGCAGCGTCCGCTCCCTCTCCCGTCTTGGGCCGCGCCTCGCCTAGTCCTGCCCCGCCATGAAGTTGAGTAGCCGCGGCCGGGGATGCTGCGTGGCCGGCAGCCGGGAGCGCGGGCCGCCGCCGCGGAGCCCCTTCGTGCACCAGCTGCGCCTCAGCCCCCTGGATAAAGCCAAGGTAGGCACGCGCCGGGCCTGCCTTCTCTCGTCGTCTTCCCGCCGCCGCCTTCCGCGCGTCCCCCGCGGCGGGCCGGGGCACCCATCCTGCCGCCGGCGCTTTGTGAGCCGCCGGAGCGGTGAGACCGGGGAAAACCGGGGCGTGTGTGTGTGCCTGCGC
>JANRGW010034142.1:0-49966 GCA_024733675.1 Psilopsiagon aymara | reverse complement strand
GTCTGGGCGGAGGGTGCGGGGGCGCCGTGGGACGCCGGCGGCGGTGACGCGGTGTTTCGTCCTCCAGACCTGCGGCGGGTGACGGCTGAGCCGCCTCAGGGAGGTAGGTGCCGCCGGGGGGAGGGCCGGGGCCGGGGCCGGGGCCGCTCCAGCTCTGAGCCTCGCCGCGCCGCCCGCTGTGCCCGCAGGTGAAGGCGTTCGTCACCCAGGACATCCCCCTCTAGTACCCGCCGGCCGAGGCGAGCAGCCGTCCGTGCGGCTGCGGCCCGGAGCGGGCCTCTGCTGGGATAGGCGCTCCCATGGGATGAAGTGGGGTGAGGTGGGTGGGGTTAAAGGGAGGAACGGGACTAGACTGAGCGGGACGAGCTGGAGGACAAGACAGGACACAGTGGAGGACAGGATGAGGGATGGGAAGGGGTGGAAAGGGGTGGGATGGAGAATGGGATTGTATAAGGGGTGGAGGACGGGATGGTTGGGCAATGGGATGAGATACAATGGGACAGAATGGGGTGAGATGCAGTGGAGGATATCATGGGATGGAATGGAGGATGGGATGTGACAGAAAGCAGGATGGGATGAGGGGAGGGGGAGAGAGGGCTGCATGGACCTGCCCAGTACTGTTGGCTCCTTAACACGCCATCCAGCCATAACCTGGAGATGAAGCATCTGCCTGGTGCTGACCCTGAGCTTGTGCTCCTCAGCCACCGATACGAAGAGCTGGAGGTGAGTGGGCAGTGTGGCACCTGCTGCCGCAGCAGGGTTTGGGTGCCTGGTACCCTGCAGGCGCTGGGCTGCAACCCCTGCCTGTGTGCAGAGAATCCCCCTCAGCGACATGACCCGGGAGGAGATCAATCAGCTGGTGCAGGAGCTCGGCTTCTACCGCAAGGAGGCTCCCGATGCCCCTGTGCCTGAGGAGTTCCAGTCTGCGCCTGCCAGGCCTCGGCGCACACTGTCGCTTCCCCAAACTCCCACTGCTGATAGCAAGACACACCCCCCCCCCCCCAGGAGGGGGAACACCCAGACCTCTAGCAAAGGGTGCTGCAGCCGGGGGAAGTTCCTGCAGGCCGTCCCCAGTGTGCAGGGAGGAGGACATTGCAGCACACGCTGCTGCAACAGATGGTGCTTCCGGGTGTCAGAGATGTTTCTGCTCTCATGTGGTGCTGTGTTGCCTCTGCCCCAAGGGTTCCCTGAGCTGCCCCAGCCTTAATCAGGGGTTTTATGGGCACTGTGGCCCTCACAGGGGTCCTGTGTGCCTGTTGCTGCCCTTCTTCCACTGCAGCCCAGCATTCCCAGACAGGAATGTTGCCGTGCTCCCTCTCAGTGCCCTGAGGTTTAGCTGACTCCTGGTGTTGAGCAGCGATATCCTACCTGCATGGGACAGAATGAAACCTTCAGCAGAAAGCCCCAGGTGCTGAGGGTCGATGTGCTGAGTCCTGGAGGTGGGAAAGCTGTCCCCGAGGGGTTATGGCTTTATGCCCCAGTGGGGTGTCTTGTATAGAGCCCCCAGTAAAGCCTTTGCATACAATCGCCTGCACTGTCATCTTTCCACGGAGGGCTCAGGGTGGTGCTGTCTTGCAGTGCTCTGTACTGGGTGCCAGGAGCTGGGTGCCCCGGAGACAGGAGGGAGCAGCAGTGTCACAGCAGTTTGTCTCTGACAAACCATCCCATGGAATAACTTTGCTGTTCCTGTGCCCTGATGGATGGGGCTTGGGATGAGCTGCTCCCATGGAGCACGGAGGGCAAAGACAAGCCCATGAGTGGATCCTGCAGTGCTGGAAACCAGCAGCTCTTGGACAGGGTGGGATGCTGATGGTGCCACTCAGCTCTGGGCATCATCCCTGAGCAGGAACAGCATTGCCCTGCATCCCCCCGAGCTGGGTGAGCAGGGGCCCCACAGGCAGAGGTCTGTTGCAGCAGGCTGCCAGTGCTGGTGGCACAGAGCAGCAGTGTGGCCAGGACCAAGGACCTGAGGAAGAGGTGTCATCCCATAGAATAAACCTTTATTATCTGGCTGGTTTTGGAACATGTGTCAACACAGGTGTAGAGACAGTGATGTAAGGGCAAGCAGTGCTGAGCACGTGGTGCCCTGAGCTGGGGAGGAGAGCAGGGGCTGCTGTTCTGGCTTGCTCCTTGGGCCCCTTGCTCCCCTGGGCCCCCTCAACGCCCCTGCCCACTCCCCAGCACATGGGTACTGGAGCCCCCCACTACAGAAGCATCCCAGGGTGCATGTGTATGGTGGGAAGCAGGGCTGGCGCACAGGGCCGTGGAGCTGGCTGCAGCAAAGCGGCACCAGGCAGGGCCTGTGGTGGACAGAGGGGCTTCCGCACAGGGGGCCAAGGAGAACGGCTCGCAGCTGTGCTGCCTGCAGGACACACCGAGGCCGGGCCATGCAGCCCCAGGCCTGAGGGCGCAGGAGTGCCTGGGCCTCCCTGGGGACGCGGGGGTGCTGCCCGCAGGACACAGCTCCTGGAGAGCGAATAACTTATCACACTGGAGTGTGGGAAGCAAGCCAAGCTGCGAGCATCCTGGCAGCACCTGCCTTGCCCTGCCCACGGGCTCAGCTCACAGCTGGACAGGGCAGATGGGGCTCCGGCGAGGCAGAGGGGTGCCCTGCAGCAGAGCCCCCCCAGGCCCTTCTGGGGCAGGCAGCTCCTTGAAGGCGGGGGGCAGCAGGCAGGACAGGCTCTAGCACTCTTTCTGCCGCATGCGCAGCTCGTGGCGACGCAGGTGGTTGTAGAGGGACTGCACGTAGGTGAAGACACACTTGGCGTCCGGCTTCTTGCCCATGATCATCATGTCTTCCACGTCCACCAGGGGCACGCAGTCCACCAGCGTCCTGTGGAAGTGCAGCACTCAGCATGGCACTGGGTGGACTGCCCCACAGCGGGGGCTGGGACAGGTGACCCACACCCCAGGGGCTGCTGGTGCTGGGCACTGCTGCCCTCAGCCCCACTCAGCTCCTCTCCACCCCTCTGTACCCACACTTCTGCTCCTGGCACTGCAAAGAGCATGCGCTGTCTGCAAAAGGGACTGTGCGCGCCTGCCTACACCCCTTGTACTCCTATAGTGCCCTCTACCCTGGCTCTTGCTGCTGACAGACACCCCTTGCTCAGGCTGTGCCCATCCTCCTCCTCCTCCAGCTGATGCTGGTGCACTGTAAGAACAGACCTGGCTTGTCTGTGCTGTGCCCCCACCCCAAATCCCACTGGCTGCTCCAGGGAAAGCAGAATGGAGTTGGGTCACATGCTGCCCACGGCTCCTGCTCCGAGCCCTGGCCCAGCTCTCCTCCATCGTTTCAGCTCAAGCAGCCTGGTCCCTCCCTCCCGGACTGGAGCCTGAGGCTGCCTACCCCAGACACAGCACAGCACCGCACCACGCAGGATGGGTACTGCCCAGCTTCAACCAGCTCAGCACTGCTCTGTCTGTACCACTTCCCAGGCCAGGCTCCTGTGCAGCGCTGGGCTCTCTGCAGAGCATCCGTAGCTGCCTCCCCATCCCCACAGCCTCCAGGCTCTGCCACAGTCCCATCGGTGGGACCATAACCCTGCCCTCGCTCTTCCCACCGCCACCATGGGCCGCCAGTGTGGCTGGGGTAGTTGTGGTGACAGGCAGGGCATGGAGCGGAACTGACTGCCTCAGTTTTCTCCTTTCTGCTGGGTGGGCAAAGCAGCAACGCCGTCACTGCTGCCACCACCCTGGCCCTGCACCTCTGACCTGGGGACAGACTGCTGGAGCACCCCAGGGTGCTGCTGCTGCCAACAGCAGTGGCAGCCGCGAGTGCCCACAGCAGAGGCTGTGCTGGTGGCTGCCCTGTGCCAGGGCAGCACCCACTGCTGCTATGGCAAGCTCAGCTGGTCTGGCCCTGGGACCTCCCTCCAGTGGGGGCACCGAGCTCTAAACACAAGGAGGGTCCAAACCCTGTGCTGCCCCCCCCCCAGGCTACTGTACCCCCAGTGGAATTCCCAGTCCCTCAGCACAACACAATCCAGCAGGCACAGCTGAGGAGGGGCCCCCGATGGTGCCAAGGACAGCCCTGGCCCAGGGCTCTACCAGGACCCTGCTGCTGTGCCCCACTGCCATGGCTTTCCCACAGGACCTCTGCTGTGCCGCAGTCCATGGGCTCCAAGCCCACAGTGTGGCACTGGTTCCACCTCATGTGGTCTCAGGGGAGAAGGTGGGGGGTGGCATGCTCAGGGCCCTGGAAAAGCCCCCACCTAAGCTCCAGTGCCCCCCCCCCAGCCCTGGCTCAGGGGCAACAGCAAAGCAATGGCAGTGCAAGGAGCACAACTCTGCCCTTATAAAGCCATTGTTTGGGAGGTGGTGCGCGGGTGCTGCGCCCAGCGCAGGGGAGCAGCTGCTCCAGCACAGCTGGGATGCCCTTGAGGACAGGCACAAACGCTGCAAGATGAGGCAGGGCCCAAGCCTTGAGTCACACTTTCCAGGCTCCCCACTCTTGCCCATATTTGAGCAGGCAGCACCGTGCAGGCCGAGCATCATGGCCCACGCCTGGCCCTGCACCCAGGGGCAGCTCCTGCACATCCTGCGAGGGGGAAGGAGTCAGCATGTGCTAGCAGCTCCCCCCTGGGGGGGGGTCACCCGCACCAGGTACCACTGCTGCAGAGCACCCAGCACGGCATCCCCAGCAGCTAATGCCCTGCGTTAGGCTTGGCCAACAGGGAGGGAAGAGCCGTGGTTAAGAGTCAGGGGCAGTTTAGACTGGATATCAGGAACAATTTCTTCTATGAGAGGGTGGCCAAGCAGTGGAACAGGCTGCCCAGGGCACTGGTAGAGTTGCTGTCCCTGGAAGTGGTCATAAACCATATAGATGAGGCCCTTCATGATGTTACTCAGTGGTGGCCTTGGCAGCACTGGGGCAAAGGTTGGACTTGAGGATCTTAAAGGTCTTCCCCAACCTCACTGATTCTATGATTCTACCGCAGCTCTGTTCCCACTAGCACTCTCCCCATGGCTGGAGAGCCAGCAAGGCCCCAGGGTGACACATGTCACGGTCTGTCCCATGTGTGTTCCCATCACCCCTTCCCCTCCCCACATCCCATGGGTGCTATATTGTAGGGCTAGAGGCCAGCCAGCAGCCTCGGACCCTCTCTCCTGGCCAGAGTTTAGCTCTGCTGCCCAACACTGCCAGGACTTGCCCCTCGCCCAAGGGCCTCTTCCCCATTCATGGTGGCCACTCCCTGGTATGTGGAGGGGAAGGTTCTCACCATCGCTCCCGGGGGGGGGTGGAAATGGGCTACGACTTTTTGGTTTTTACCAGCCCCTTCTGGACCAGGCAGCGATAGAATTCCTGAATGTATGTGTACACACACTTCCAATCTGGCTCGCGCATCCGGACCATGTCCTCCACGTCCAGCAACTGCGGACAGTCCGCGTGCTTCCTGGGGGCAGGGAGAGAGAGGGGCAAGCCAGTGACCGCAGCCCAGTCGGGGAGGGGAGGAAGAGAGAAAACAAGAGACACAGATCAATGCAGTTCCCATCCCTCCCCCGAGCAGATGCTGCTCTGCTCCCACATGCTCTGGGGGTGCACAATGCAGAGGCAGGACGGCTCCAGGCACTGCTGCGCCAAGGCCATTCAGTGAGATTTGGGGGGGCACAAGCAAGGGGTGGGGAAGGCAGGTGAGTGGCGTGGAGAGGCGTGAGGTCCAGAGAGAAAGACAGATGGAAGAGAAGGAGGGGTGAGGTGTTCTGGTGCGCCAGGTGCTCGGGGAGCGGGTTCCAGAGCGGAGTGGTCCTCTATATAGCCTCTATATAGCCATCCGCTGGGAGGATGGGGGGCATGGCCCGCCCTCCTGTCCAGCTCCGCTTGGAACCACGCAGCACAGCCCTGGTGCAGGAAGCTCGGGAGAAGATGCTCACAAGAGCTGGAGGAGGAGGAAGGATGAGAGGCCACCTGGCTTCCAAGCTGGAGCGATCGAAGGCTCTCTCAAGTCTACGCCCTGGTTCCCCAATTAAGACAAAAAGTCTATTACCAGGAGTACCAAGAGCCGGGCACGTGGCCCTCTTCTGGCTCCCCTGAACGGCATCATGGCACCCAGGGAGCTCACAGGAGGTCCCTCCCAGCTCACGCCACAATGCCAGGCACTGGCCAGGATGGGACCCCCACCTGCCTGGCCCTGCCACTGGGCAGGGTGCTGGAGTGGAGGAGTAGGTGGGAGAGAGACAGAAGGAAGGAGAGAGGGGCAGACTGCCAGCCCTTCAGCTGGACGAGCTCCCATCTCTCAGCACCCAGGAAAACCAGAAGCAAAAGGGGAAGGGAAGAGACTGGAGAAGCTGCAACAGTGTTTTGAGCCCCGATGACCGTGAAAGGAGGCACCTGGTATGGACAAAGCCTGCTTTCGACTCACAAGGGGCTGTGGTCCTACAGCCAGCACCCTGGGATGGGATGTACTGCCTGTGGCTGGGTGGGCTGGGGGGCTGCTGCCCTGCTTTTGGGTGTTCTCCCCCACACCCACTCTCACCATGCCAGACCAGGCTACACTGACACTACTTTCCCCTGGTGTCCAAACCTTGCTGCAGAACAAGGGGGAGCAATGCTGATGGGCACCCACCTCCAGCACCATCGGGCCTGCCCACGCACCCCCTTGCCCTGGGCAGCGAGCAGGAGAGCTGCCTGAGCCACCCCAAGCCCCCACGGTGGCACAAGAGCTACATACTCTGCAGAGGAGAAGGCCACCTCAAAGTTGTGGCGACGGTTCTGGGGCGTCAGCTGACTGTAGTCAAATGCCTCAGGGAAGAAGTTGTGCACCAAGGCACAGAAGGCCATGCCATCGCTCCAGCTGGATGAGAAGTTCTGGATGTCCACGTGCTGTGAGGGCAGGAGAGTTACTGAGGGGCAGTGCCCAGCCCTGGAGATGGGGAGAGCAGGTGGTACTCACCTCATAGCCTCGGGTCTTGGCTCTGCACCAGTCCAGCAACATCTGCTTGATGCTGTTGGCATTGGGTACGCCAAAGCTGGAGGAGCGCTGCACTGCGGTGCGTGCCGCTACAGGGTTTGGTGAGCTGCAGCAGAAGATGCGGAGCGTTAACCACACAGTGCCCACCATCCTGGCCAGCCTGCCCCTGCCCAGCCTCACCTCCCACCCTCCTTCTGCAGCTTCTCCATCATGGCCTTGCGAGCCTGGGAGGCTGATGTCTTGGGCAGACTCTGAGCTTTCATCAGCTCCTTCTTCTTCTCAGCCTGGCGCCTCTCCAGCGCAGCCAGGCTGCTCTGCCTGGAGGCACTCTCATCTTCACGGTCAAAGATGCTGGGAAGGGAGAGACATAAAGATAAGGGGTCCACGGGCCGCCTGGGAAAGGGCACATGGTGGTCCCAGCCCATTGCCAACCCGGGTGCTTTGAAGACCTCCACATTCCTGGGAAAGAAGAGGGATGGCTTAAGGTCCCCAGCTGGCAGACATGTCTCCACATATGTGGAGGGACCCATGGGGACCACTGGAGGAAGCAAGCATACCCCAAGGACCAGGAAGCTTTGGGGACACCCCAGCACAGGGACACTGCAAGCCTAGCAGATAGGGTTTGTACAAGCAGATTGCTGACAGGATCCACTTGGGGCTGAGACGCTACCACTCACCTGCCAGCCTTCTTGGAAGAGGAGCTGTAGGATGACTTGGTTTGAACGAATGTGCTGTTGCCATCTGCAGAAAGAGAGAGGCCTTGGGCAAAAGCCAAGAGAAGCTCTGCCTGCGCCACACGCGGGAATGCCTTGACAGCAGCAGCACTCATGGCTACAGCCAGAGGATGCTGCAGGGAAAGGGCAGCAGAAGTTCTTACTGTCTGATCTCTTCACGTAACTCGACTCCACGGTTGTGGTATGGGAGGTCTTGGTACCATCGCCTGCAAGAGAGCAATGCAATGGTGAATCAGCTGGGGCTGGAGGCAGCGGCACCCACAGACACCTACTGCTGCCAAGCACCATGGCATCCATGTAGTGCAACAGGGAGAAGTTTCAGGCAGCAAAGCCATGGCCAGGGCAGGTGGAGGGGGCACTGATGGCATATGCCCCCCAGGCAAAGACCTGCAGCAACTGTTGGCTTTGAGCCACCCAGGGACTGAGAGTAGATGTATAGGGTCCAGAAAACAGGCCTGAGATGCAGACAAGGCCCCTACCATGCTGATGGGCTGTAGGATTGACTGGGAAGGCAGAGCGGATTCCTTAAAGATCCCCAGGCAGCCAGAGCAAGCCAGAGGAATGCAGCGGAACTCAGCCCTGACCCATAGTCCTGCTCCCAGTGCAGTCAAGGCAGACCCAGGACAAACAGTGGGAGTGGCACACAGGAGCTGTGATGGCAGAGCACTGGAGACTGCACAGACCCCCGAGGGGCTGGCACAGGGCACTGCCTGTGCTGGGTAAGTGACCCCCCGCTCCCCCAGCCCCTACTAGACTGGACGAGCCGCTCAGTCTTCGTGACGGTGCTGCGCGCCGAGCCATCGGCTGACTGGTTGCTCTGCGTGGTGGTGGTCTCTGTGGTGTGCCCAGCCCTCCCTGCTGTAGCCTGGCTCCTCATCTCCTGCAGCCGCTGGTCCCGCTCCTTCTCTCGCTGGTCTGCAAATGCAGGTGAGAGATGGCATCAGCCACGAGAGGCAGGAGCACTGGCCACTGTGCCACCACACACCAGGGCCCTGCTGCCATTGCCGGTCCAGAACTGGCTTACGGGAAGGACAATGTCCTCAGCCGGGCTCAGCCAGGGGAGCAGCATGAGACCAAACTCTCTCCTGCTTCACCACAGCCAGACAGCCCTGCACCAGCGTCCTGCCAGCTCCATTGGTGATGGAGCCCTGACCCCTGTGGGAATCACCATCTCCATGTACCTCGCTTGCGCTGGCGCAGCTCCCGCATGGCATTTCGGATCAGTCGCCGCTCCTCAAAGTCCGTGGTCTGATCCAGCTGCAAAGGAGGTGGAGGTCAGCATCACCTCTCTGCCACCAGCTCAGGGTCTCCTCACTTTCCCCAGGAGTGGCAGAGGTACCATCTTATCCAGAACATCCTCATCCTCAATCCTGTTCAGTTCCTCGACGTTCAGTTTGCTTCTTCTCTCCAGCTCCCTCACTTGCACCTTCTCCATGCCATTGGGCAGCTCTGACTCCAGCCTTGGTGCCTGGGGCTGCTCTACCATCCCTGGTTCCATCTGCAAGGACAATACTGTGCAATTGAGCCCCCACAGGCTCGAACACCCCCACACCCTGCTGCTCAGGGTCCAAGTCCCTCATCACCCTGACACTTGCTCAGTGCCAAGGGCAGTGGGGACACTGAAGAAGACATGCCAGATGCGGCATAAGGGCTCACGGCTGGTGGGATGCTGCAGCTGCCTGCGGTGACCAAGGCAGGCAGGAGAGGATAACACCCCCAGCAGCAGCACCCCCTGGTCTGCGAGGGTCCAATCCGGCTGCCAAGATGTCTCCAAATATCCACCACGCTCCATCGCCACCGGCTGCCAGGGCCCTCCAGCAGACAGGGACTGCCCTGGGAGCCCCAGGCTGGGCAGTGCCTGGTGCCCAGCACAGGCAAGGTGCTGGCAAGGCCAGTGCGGGCCATTAGCAGCACAAGGGATTTCCAGGAATTAGAGGACTTAGCAGATAGAAGAGCTTATGCAGAAGATCAAGAGCCTCCCCCGCATTCCTGCCTGGAATGTAGGACAGCCTGGCCCCCACCAGAGCAAAGCCAGAACGCCAAGTCCCTTTCAGCACGACCCCCCAGCAATGTGTGGCAGGCAGCAGGCCAGGCCCGGAATAGGGCATGGAGGTTGCAGAGAGGAGATGCCAGCGTGGGGGGCCAAAGCAGCCCCAACACTCACCTGGCCCCATCCTGCATCCCGCTGCCCCTGTCTGGCAGCCAGCCCATGGCAAAGCCTCTGGTGGGAAGTGACACTGGCCACATGCACCCATGCCACCACTCGCACCTCACCGCTGCTGTGTGGGATAGAGCAGGACAGCTGCCTGCAGCCTGGCCGGAACGCTGACAATGCAGAGCAGGCAGATGCCATTTATTCCCCACAGCAGCGAGCCCAAAAGGTGGCAGATCCCGGTGACATTACATTGCCTGTGCACTACAGCTACAGTCCCATCTTGTGCCAGGAGTGCTGCTTTGGCTCCATGCAACCCCAGGGCTGATGGAAGCCCTGGGGGCTGCTGCCGGTCCCCACCCCACCACAGGGCACTGCCACGGGGCAGGGCCGCCCGCACTCACACCACTGTTGCTCCGGGACAGATGCAGGGCTGACTGCTGGCGTGTGCTGGAGAAAGTGGGCGGATGGGCCACGGGGCCGCTGCACTCCTCGGTGCCCTCAAAGTGGGCGCAAGGGTCCTGCGCTTCCAGAAAGAGCTCGCTGAGGTCCTTCCCAGGAGAAGCCCGCGGCCCCAGCCGCAGCAGCAGCAGGTCGAGGCGGCGGCCCAGGCACGCCAACTCTGCCCGCAGCTCCCAGTGCTCCTCTTCCAGCGACCGCAGCGCCAGCGCCAGCGGCTGCACCCGCTGCAGCGCCTGCTCCAGCTGCCCCTCCACCGCCCCCCGGAACGCTCCCAGCTCCTGCCGCAGCTCTGCCAGCTCCGCTGCTCCGGCCTGCGCCAGCCCCTGCAGGCTGACCCCCAGCATGGCAGCGGGGCCGGCGCTCAGCTGTCCTCTGCTCTTTATAGGGGCGCCGGGCGCTCCCCCCGGCTGGAGGCCGGCCCAGCGCAGCTCCGCGCCTGCCGGGCTATTCTTATCGCGGCACCCGGGGGGTCCCGCGCAGGGGTGCCGAGGCAGGGGCCAGCACTTGGACGTGCTTCCAGCCCTGGGACCAGGTGGGCTGGCAAGAGGGAGCTGGATGAGAACACTGCATCTGCAGCAGCTGCCAGGGCCCTCGACACCAGCCGGGGGTGGGGGCTGTGGGGCAGAGCCCTCAGGCGGGGTCAACCCCAGACCATCATTCTGTCAGGTGTGCCCCAGGGCCGTGGACCACCCATGCACCCTTCTGCTTGGCTGCCTTCCCACTCCTGGCCAGCATCACCTACAGAACAGGATCTCCAGCCCCAGACCAGAGCTGCTGAGGGCCTCAGCTACCAGCTGTGATGTCTGGGCACTTCCATACGCTGCGCTACCTGATGAACACCCCAGGGGACCCAACCAGCGAACGGGCATGCTGCAGCAGCACTGCCCCCAGACACATAGCCCACCAGGCCCCTCCACCAAAGCCCTACCTGGCAGGGCTGCCAGCACCACTGCGCTGCTGCCTCCTCTTCCCTGCCCACCGGGAGCACACCTGCAGGCTGTGTCTCCTGCTGGGCAGCCAACGGGTCCCAAAGCCCCCACCCCCCCGGGCAGCACAGCTAATACCCTAATGAGACCTGCTCAGGCCAGGCCTGTCCAAGCTCATTAGCACAGGGAAGCCACCCCTCCTGCAGGCAGCAGGACCCACTGGCTCCTAGAGGCAGCACTGGAGGGCAGCCCTGCCAGGCTGCAGGCACTGCCTGCTCCACAGGGTGAGCCAGAGGTGCCATGGCCCCCAGCAGCACAGTGCCTGCAGAGGCAGCCAGCTGAGCCGCGTGCTTGCTGGGCAGGGAGCAAGGCAGTGCCGCACTTGAGATCCCAGCTCCTGCCAAGGCTGCGTGCGCGAGCGCCTCGCATTACCCTAGATGGGCAGGAGCAGACAAATGCGCTTGAAGGGCTGTGTGTGTGTGGCTGCCTCCTGTGCGCACCCAGCTCCCCCCCTCCAGCACACGGGAAGGGGCCACATCCTGCTCTGCCCAAATACAGCAGAGGATTGGTTTGTTTCTTCCAGTTGCACCCAAGAATCCCTCCCAGGCCAGGGCTACTGCTCTGCTGTTGGGACTGCCAAGTGGGAGAAGACAGGATCCCAGCCTGCAGCTCCAGGGTCGACCAGATACCCTTGGGCAGGCTTCACAGCCAAAGTCCATTCTCAAGAGGGAAGACAAGAAAGATGGGTTGTGATGGGCTTTTCCCTGAGCTCCTGCACCATAAAAGGTGTTTTAAATGGAAGGAGACCCACAAAAGGCCTCCAGCCAGCCACCCCCACACTCTCAAGTGCTTGTACACACAGTGGCACAGTCCAGCACGAAGAGGGCCCCCATGCCTGGGGCATCCGCACAGAGATCCCCGGGGTCTCTTTGTTAAAAAACACAGCAAAAAAAAGCAAATAGTGAAACCTCAACCGACACAAACATCCCACTCCCACCCATCCACAAACCCCACCGAAAGAAACAGCCGGAGCCTGCAGACCGTGCTGGCAGCACCAACCCACCTGCCCCGCACACTGCTCCCCACCCCAGGCCCGGAGCCCCGGGTGGGACACCGCTCCGGAGCGCCCAGCCCTTCTGGGCACTCACCTTGGTGACATTGCTGCTGATGTTGCAGATACTGCTGACGCTGCTGGGGATGGTGGTGATGCGGATGGGGGTGCTCCGCAGCCCTAGGGTCACCTCTGCAAGGGGAGCAAGAGGCACATGGGGCTTGCCCCAGCACGGCAGGCTCAGCCCCCTATCCGAGAAGTGTCTCCAGCCGGCCTGCCGGCCTGCCGCACGCATCCTGCCTCAATGATGGCACTGAGCTCTGCCACAGGGGAAGGGCTCTGGGCACAGCCAAGGGATGAGACAGTCAGAACCCCCCCGGCACCCCGGCTCATCCTCCTCCCCAAGGAAGGGCATTTTCAGCAACATGCCATCTGGAGCCAAGACACCCCAGTGCGAGGGACGGCGCCAGGAGGATCCTGAGCCAGTCACATCTGCGAGCTGGTAGGGCTGGATCAGGGGCAGGGCATGAACAGTGAAACACAGTGGGGATGGGAAGAGGCTGCAAGGCTAGGTGGCCGCCCGGTACTGAGATACCATGAGCATCCCTGCCAAGGGGGGCAGGCTCTCAGGCACACTTCTGCCACAGCCTCTGCTCTTCTAGCAGTGCCCATGCTCAGCCACCAGCACCCAAATACCACTGTTGCTGCTGTTTTTCAGTGGTCCCTCGCTAGTCCATCACTATCCACTGCTGCCCACCTGCATGCTGGTTCCCACCTGCTCACTGGAGCCCACCACCATGTCAGTGCCCATCTGCTCACTTGCATCCATTTATTATCTGCACTGCCCAGCTGTGCACACCATGATGTCAGGAGCACTCTCCAACGGTGTTCATGGTCCTGATAGCATCCACCTGCCTGCTGGGCTCATTGCCTGCATGGTGCCCTATGGGTACCCACCTCTCCCGGTCCCACCTCCCTGAGTGATGCCTACTCAGGCCCATCATCCTTACAGCACCCATTTTCCCATCCCATCTTCACTGCAGGTGCCCTCTGCCCCTGCCACCCATCTTCCCCAGACTTCTGATGGACGCCACACGTCTGTGCCACCCATCATCCTCATCCCATCCCTGATGGCTGCTCCTGCCCTTGCCACCCAGCTTCTACGGGATGCCCACCTGCCCGCTGGCTGCCAGGAGTGGCCAGGACACGGGGTGTGAGGGGCTGCACGCGCCCATCCTTGATCTCGATAGTGAAGAAGGTCTTCATACCGTCGAGGCCGCGGCTGGAACCGGCGGCGACCGAGCCCGGGCACTGCTCTGCGCCTCCTCCGCTGCAGCCCCGCGCGTTTTGAGCGGGCCCCGGCGCGGCCGTTGCCGCCGCCCTAGGTGGGGCCGAGCTGGATGCGGCCCCGCTCCGCCCCTCGGTCCCCACAGCGGGCAGCGGCCCTCACGTGAACGCGGGGCATTGACTTAAACCCTCGGCGCTTTTAAGTGTGAACTTCTCCTAATTTGGGGTTTTGTTCCTTAGTTCCGCTTCCCGTTGTCCGTGCACCGTCACGGTGCTGTTTGGCGTTAGAGCCATCGCTGGGGGTGTCTGCGGCCGCGTGCCCATTGAGGTATTTCCGAACGCCCTCCCCAACGCGCGTTTAACGGGCACCGTTTGTCCCCGCACACCCGGGTGCGCCCCCACCCGCGGACGAACCCCTGAGTGCATCCCGCTTCCCTCTCTTTTCGCAGCCATCCCCGAGCCCCGTCATGGATACTTTCCCTCAGCCCGGGCTCCTCAGCGTCATCGCGGGCGTTGCCTGCGGTGTGTGCCTGGGATGGGGCATTCGGGGCAGGTTCCTCCGGCAGCCCTTGGTGGGAGCCAGCGCGCCCGCCTGCAGCCTGGGGAGCGAAGCCATGGGCGAGTCCGGGGAGTTCAAGATGGTGCTGATCGTCCGCAACGATCTGAAGATGGGGAAGGGTAAAGTAGCAGCACAGTGCTCCCATGCCGCTGTTTCTGCCTACAAGCAAGTGCAAAGAAGAAACCCTGAGCTCCTGAAGCAGTGGGAATACTGCGGGCAACCAAAAGTGGTCCTCAGAGCTCCGGATGAGGAGACACTGATCCAACTCCTGGCTGATGCAAAACACCTTGGACTGACTGTGAGCTTAATCCAAGATGCAGGTCGTACCCAGATAGCTCCGGGCTCTCAGACAGTTCTCGGGATTGGACCGGGACCAGCTGATGTGGTAGATAAAGTTTCTGGTCACCTAAAGCTCTTTTAAACTAGGGACCAAAGAAGTCTGAATGCATTGGTATGTAGTGGTATGAGGGATAAAATCCAGGTTTATGGATTTTTTCCCATGTGTTCTCTCACTATAAATAAAATAACCAGGTTTTGTAAGAGATTCACATTTGCAAATCACAAGTTTCTTCAGCTTTTCTTTTGCTCATTCTAAGGTGGGTAAGAAGATGCTGGGCTCAGTGGGGGTGAGGGAAGTAAAGCCAGCAGCATTTTTGGTACCTGTAAGAAGGAACTCAGTATATTGAAGATTTATGCAATTGAAGATTTTATGCTGTGTCAGTGGCTGAAGAGAAGCATTAGTGAAGTTTAATTTGTCCTATGTGCTGAAATGTCAGGGTCCTCCTCTCTACCTTAATAGAAGGGATGTTTGAAGAGAAATTCTTTAATTTGGAAAGGATGAGCTGCTGTAGCAGTTTAAAATTGACCCATACAACCGGGGGTATGTAAGACAACTTCCTGTGCAGTTACTCATTGAGTGACTGATGCAATAGCTTGTAGCCAAGTTAAACTGGCTTTGCAACCCAGACCTTAACAACCTGTAATCAGGTCTGGGGAGCAGCTGTAAGCCATGCTCCTTTCTGGATCTGTCCATGCAGCAGCTACACTTGCAGTAATCTGCAAGCAGTTAAGCCAAGTTCTAGGCTGAATAAACTCATATCAACAGCTTGTCCTGCAGGGATTAAATTAAATCATGTTTTACTTGGGATTAACAGATTCTCCTGGGTATAAGGAAGCACTCCATCACAGATGGTGTTGGGCAGAATTCAGAGCACACTGATCATGGCTTTGCAAATCCACTCTGCAGCTCCATTGTAGCTTAAACACAGTAAACAGACGGTTTCCTGCACTTGTAATTAGGTGGACTTTGAGACAGTTTTGGACAAAGCTGTTTTGTGAGAATTCTACACTTTCACAGCCTTTCAGCCACATCTTACAGTTGAGTACCTGTGAAATAGGTTGTAGGAGAAAATAGATGGATTTGCTTCCATCAGTCAAATTTACAAACCCAGAGGAGCTGAAATGCAAGCGTAAGCAAGTGTAACAAACAGAACAGGTTTTTATACTGCACCTCTTATTTAAACAGAATACTTCTCAAAGACTGAGACTACTGACTGTAGATTTCTGCTCCAGACTGAACAAAAGCCTACAGGCACTTAGAGCCTGTGGCAGGTGAACTGCCCCCAGGTGCCAACACCCACCATTACACATGGCACTGCTGCTGCACTGACAGGACCCCAAAATCTCACTTCAGGTTTCACAGGAGCAAGCAGGAAGGGGATGCAGCTACAGAGCTGGAACCTGACACTGAGGATAGGATGGCTCCTGGTTAAGAGACAGAAGTGCCTACAGCTACCACAAATAGGGCTATTACACTCAAGTATGACAGTATTCATAGAGAAACATTTAAGTCAATTTTATTCGAAGCTAAATATGTTTAAGGCAACTTACATACCTAGAACATTATCTCAATTTAACTGACACACCCTACTACAGTCCTAATCTATCACCTGGTCAAATATGCTGTAGTTGGCCACAATGCAGCCAACTATTGAAAAAGTGCTATTTTCTTCTCTCTGGCATATTCTATAGAAAAAGCATTACATATTTTCTTGTATCACCCTCTCAGTGCAAGACACCACTACCGGTCTCCATTGCTGCTCTTCTAATGGCCCCTCATACCTTTGAATGTATGCACTTGCATGTCCTGTACTAGCATGGTAATACTTGGCTCGAGTCTGAAGGTCCTGTTTGAAGACAGTAAAGTGAAGCTACCACTATGCAGCATGTCCACAGTCCAGTAATTTATTTTTAAACTGAGTAATTTCAAATTGCACAAACAAAACTGAACAGCAATATGCTTGAATTCTCTCTTCTGTACACTCAAAACAGTGATCTAAAACACCACAATATCCAACATACACAAACCTCAGGGCAGGGTTAGTAAATACACAGATTGGAATCATGGTGCTCTGTTCCTGAATGGAATGTCCCACAAAAGCACAGGATACAGCACAACATAAGGTCATCCGTTACATATGGAGTGAGCAAAAAGACACTAGCATTTTCTATATGCATAACTGGAAAAACCTGCATAGGTTAAGAAAAAAAGATCCAACCAACTTGTACTCATTTTAAGTCAGGCAAGGTTGTCTGTACGCATTGTAAATTCTTTTAGAGCTATGCAATCCAACCAAGGTAGGATATGCTGATTAGTGTTGTCTCTTGTCAGCGGTCTTGCAAGGTCAAATACAATCTTGGCTTTAGCTTTCTCCGAATATACAGTGATACTTAAATGCATTTAGAATAGACAGTACATACTGTAAGCTGCTCACATACAATGAACTTAAGATTCAATATTAGAGTGTAACACTATAGAGTGCAAATCAGAATCTTCACAACAGACTTAATGGTAATAAGCAGTCCTGCAAAAGCCCACTTGAACAAAGTCGTTTAAACTATTCCCCTTTTAAAGTCTAAATGACATGGAATGTGAAAAAAGATTTAACATAACTGATTCAAATAGTTTGCGCTAGAAAAAACAGTCCTTCATGAAGTAAAGGTTACAAGAACACGAGGCAGAACTCTTGCTTTTCCCTGTTATGAGTTAAAGCGGGGAGGGACGGTGGAAGTTTCAGTAAGAAAATACACTAGCTCCAAACTGACTTGTGCTGCATCTCACATGCTGTACCCAAAGCCAGGCTGCGGTTGCCCATAGGGAGGTGCAGTGTAGCCATAGCCAAAAGGTGCTTGTGGAGGAACTGCGACACTGGGTCCTGCTGTCAACATTAGCTGTGGCTGACCTGGAAGACAGAATGGATTCGTCTTTATTCCTCAGTACTGAGAGATCAGCTAGCAAACACCTGCAACCTCCTTGTAGATGTTTGTAAGTTTAACAGCAAGTACCCACTGACCTGGTTTGGGGTCCTCAGAAGCCAGAATAGGCATTTCCCCACAAAACCTCAGGATGACAGATTCTATGGCTAGAAATACTATACTGTGAAGTACCTGGACACAGATTCTTGAATTCTGGAGTAAGTAGTTTAAGTTCTTAGACATATGATGATGAGAGAGAAAGGAATAGCTTCCTGCTCCTTAAGCAGTGAGCTCACACAGACCCCAAGTCAGTCTGGCTCTTAAAATAGCACTTCCTGCTCCAACTGCATTAGTAACTCTGCCTTGCTGAAGGCCAGAGCCCTATGCTACAGTGAGCCTGATGCAAAGGCTTGACCCCTGTAGCACTAAAGCAGAGACACCTTTCAGAACATTCTCATAACCCACATTCACTACTTTGATAAGTAGTGAATGTCAGACACTCACAATTCAGTAAGACAGCCCAATAGTTTGCTGTTACTATAGGGTAGCCAGGACACAGCTCCAGACTGGTTCAGCCTTACAGTAGCCAGCAGCCAAACATTTTAAGAATATTAAGTGTGCACAGACAACTGTTGCAAGGTTTTCTGCTTTAACAGGCAGCGTCCACAGGATTACTTGTCACATTAGGACTCAGAACTAGGTTTTGTAACATCACACCCTGTGGCTTTATGGCTGATATTCCACACTTCTTGTACTGCTTCATGGTGTAGAGACTAGAGCTGGCAGCTATACAGCAAAGGCTCCTTTATCACTGGATAGAATTCATATTCTTACTAGAATTAGTGGGATAACCTCACTACAAAGGAAATACCCAAGACAAACAAAGCGAGTTAAGCAAGAATCAAATAATGCACTTGCCAGAAGTCTGGAATTATACAGCTCCCGACCTCCTTTCCTTTAGGAAGCATTTCTTTAATAAGGTGGGACAATCTTAAATCCTGCAGCTCATATGCTGCTGCTAAAACTGAAGTGGTACTTTATCCAGTATTCTGGAGCACATTTCTTTAAGACTCTATTTCACACGAAGAACACTGCCATTTCCAAGGACACCCTTGGAAAAGCCGTAACTAGAAAAGTGGTGTTTTTAAAGCAGAGCACACTACTGACAACACATGAACTAAAGCATTACCATAAACAATAGGTTGTGTTTCTGTAGCTTGCTCCTCTTCCTTTCTCAAAGACTCCGATGCATCCAGTTTATCCACCTAGAATGGAAACCAACAATTAAAAAAACCTCTTCTAAGAAGAGGTACTTATTCATGGCAGAGAAGTGGAAAAGCCTTAGTGGTATGTTAACACCCATCAAGAAAAGGAGACCATTTATAAGTTAAGATCAATTCAAGTAGCAATGTTGGTACTGGTGCAGTCAAGATTGTCCGTTTCCTAAAAAACCCCTAATTGAGGGATTTGTGGAACTTTGAAAGCTCACTCCAGGTTGAAGCTTTATATGAAAGGACTTGAGCTACTGCAATATCAGTAAGCTCATCAGTCAGTGTGGCTCCAACTTCAAACCAACAGCCTTTGGACACAGATTTTAGCACGATGTCAGCTGGAGACCTTTGGTGTTAGAACAGTTGCTAAGATAATGCCCAGACCTGGAGGAGTTTCCCTGAACATAACATTGAGGCAAAGGAATCCAAAGTTGGTAACTGTGTACAGCAGACTGCAATAGCATCCGACATGTCACTTGAGCCTCAAGATTTCACTTTCCAAACTCATTCACTCATGCAATTCAAGTTCAAATGCAGAGAATGCATGTGTATAAGACTTGCTTTTTTCCACTCTAAAACTGTGTGGCAGTCAGCCTAAACCCACAAATACTCATTCAAGCTTAATTCACAGTGACAAGACTAGCCAGCTTCCCTCCCTGCTGCACAGCAAGTGCCATTGTGCTGTTAAGCCCACCCCTAAATAAAGGCATGAGGAGAAACTTATTCTTGTGAAATATTGCTTGCTACTAAAACAAATCCAGGGAAACTCGGCATTACTACAGTGTAAGGCAGGTCCTGAAACTGAAACCGAAACCACAAAGAAATCAAGAACTGCTATTTGACCTAAGAGATAAGATTTAGAATTAAGTCAGAGACAATCATGCCAATTACTTTTTAAGACAGTAAGACAACTCACAAACCAGATTAATCTCTCACTTCATTTCCTTCACAAAGGAGATTGAAGACAGGTTTCCTGCACTTACACAGGGTCAGTGTTACCTATACAGCTACACTAGCATTCATGAGTTGAACAGTTTTTAGCTTAACTTCTACATTAGCAAATACTTGCAGGCAGCTCTAACAGCTTTCTTCAGGTTAGTTGTGAGTTACATGTGTTCCAAAAACCTGTTAATCTGTAACCTCAATTAGAGGCATACATCCAGGAAGTGGCATAAATCCTGAGCTTTATGAGTTCATTCATTGACTGGGCTTTCACAAGCCTTTTTGTTGCCTCACACCAGTATCTGGCTTACTGCTGTCAAAGTGCACAGGAACGTTTGCCAGTGCTTCAAGACTCATTTCCAGGCATCATGCTGAGAACTGCACTGTCTTTAAGTCAAACAGCAACACACTGAACACAGAAGCACAAGTTTAGAGATGCAAATCCAAGAAAAATGTGCAGAATTTGCTACTAAGCAGAGGCATTTGGCTTACACACACTTGGAAAGTCTCCAGCCCAGGACATGTAATGCAGTTTTGATGCCTTCCCTCAGAGTTAAACAAGTATTGACAACAATAAGCGCAAGTTTAAAACCAGCCTGCAGGATGGCTTTTACACCACTTGCTTGAGCATCACCAGGTTCAGTACCCTACACACTTGTAGCAAGAGTGTTTTAAAGGCTTTTCCACAGGGACTGCAATAAGCTGCAGAGGAAAAGTAACATGCATTCAATGTTATTGTGTTATGTGTGCATGAAAAAGAGGCAAAAGTACTGAAGCAAGAGTGAGGTCTGAAGATGACTGCCATACAGGCTCCCCCCAAAAAACCAAACGCAGCCCACAGCAATGCCTCGTAGCTTAAGGAATAGTGGGATGTAATTGCAATGACTGCTACACATGCGTAGTCTATGCAAACACTGCAGTTCAATTACCTTTTTTCACACACACGCTTTTTTACTGCCTCACTTACTAGCTGCCGAAGGACCTTACACTATGCGTTTTAGTCAGGTTAGCCTTGAGTTCCAGTGGTGTAATTACAGACATCTTGTTGCCAAAAAGCAGTCTGCATTTAGTCCATCTTCAAGCTATTAGTCAGTTTGTTTGCCCTTTATTCCACCACATTAATGGAAAACTCAACACTAGGGCTGACCTCTGGTCTAAGGAGAATCAAAAAGGTATTTGTACAGAAACAGATGGACAGAAGCCTAAGAGATTTGTCCTCTGGAAGGGCAAAACTGCACAGCAAAAGGCAAGCCTCAAGAGCAATAAGCTTTTGGTTTGGTTTGTTGGTTTTAAATGAGGTAGCAAGAGAAGTTTAGTGAAGCTGAGGGGCTTGGAAAGCAGTCTTCTTTGCACAACTACAAGAAATTTACTGCAGGGCACAGAACCATAGGCTTTGTCTAACAGCTGAAGTTTTAAGTTGCTATGTGAACTAGAGCACCATGTGGATTAGACTAGCACCAGAAGAACTGGAGACCTGAGTGAGGAAGAGTGAAGAAGTCTCTTCTGAAGCAGCTAGTATCTAAGCTGCCTACTGTCAGCACGCATTAGTAATGATCAGAGATCAGAAACTGGATCACAGTCCTTAAACTAGCAAATGCCATACTGATTTATGGTTCAGAGGCAGTGGAGCAAGACTTAATGATTTCTTATTGTAGGAGGTTCTTCCAATCAGATTGATTGTCCAATAACAGCACTTAAATATCCCTTTGATACCAAGTTGACTGTGATCCAATTGATCACCTGTACACCCTTCCTGAGGCTCTATTAGCTTATCAGTAGCAAGTGAATCTACTTTTGTCCTACAGCACTAGCTACTTTTAAAGTTATACAATTTGCATATGCTTTAGTGATATTGTTTGGGGAAAAAGCAGTAGCAGCAGTGTAGTAAACATAGGAAAGAAAAAAAACTCATGCAGAATCCTTAGACTTAGTCCTCCAGACTTAAAGATGGAAAACAAGAATCAACTTTCACCTTTTCCTTTATTGCATCAACCTGCAAAGGAATTCAGAAGGTGCAGCTTAGAAAAATCAAATTCCATATTTAGCATATAAAAGGTAGAAACAAAAGTGTCACGGAAGAAATTATTAAGTTACAGGTGAGTAAAACCAAAGATACACCAGAAGTATCCGCTTTAGAAAGGCAGCTCTGTTTGTTGCTAGATCTTACTGCATTGAGTTCATCAGCTATTACTAGTTATATCCTAACCCTTTAAAGATTAGTATTTCATGACCTGCTAAGAACCCTACCCCAAGACTACTACTCTCAAGGGAAGCCTAGTATTAGCTTGGTACATCAGGCACATCTGACAAGCAATGTTACTGCTTAGATAGCTCCCCACCTCTCCCAAAATACAGTATTTAAGGATAGCAGACTGGCTATAGGATTACAGAGTAGTCCTGCCTTCAGCAGTAACAGCAATGCAAGTCTTCTAGATAGGCACTCTAGTCTCCACTGACTCAAGCCTGAGTTAAGGTTTTACTTATCACAGAAGGAGTCCTAATCATTAAGGAATATATTCCAAAAGCTTCAGCTGGGCAAATCTTGCTAGCAACACTTGCTATCTGGTTCAGTCTGTCAGAGCATTACCAAGTAAGTACTTTCCCCACCCTAAGCTGCTTCAAGCAAAAGCTGAGTTGTAATTAGGGCCATTAAGCATCAGAGCCACATTTTAGAGTTAAATGCACAGCAGACCAAGTTAACTCAAGATCTAGCTATAAAGCTTTTTTGGTATACAGTCTAGAATTTAGTTAGAGCTAAGATTCCTGACTGACACAGCATATGAAAAGCCTAAATCCTGGAGCTACTTTAAAACACTGCCCATGGTCAGGCAAAAACTACTGATGCAGGTTCTGTAACTGGTAGATAGGGTGGAGTCTGCAAGTGTTTCAGTCTCCTAGAGGGTGAAGTCTCTCCCCAGATGGACTGAAAAATAAGGGTGGACATGGACAGACATTTGACAAAGGCCAAATCAATGTTAGTAGCAAGCAGACAGTCTCAAGGCATACACCACAGTGACTAACAAGCTTTCAGCACTGGTGAACCACCTATTCTTACCTTGGTCAAGTATTCCTTCATGACCTGAATGAAGTATGGCATGGCAAAGTCCATGATGTTGTGCCTCCATGCTGTTTCCAAGACAACATCTGGCCTTAGGAGATCATAGCAAGTGAAGAGACAAGCACCAAAGCATTCTCTCTTATTTTCCTGCAAGAACCACTGCAACAGCTCTTCTGCCAATTCAGTATCTTTGGATTCTGATGCATACTGCATTGCATCCTACAACATGAGAGAGCCTGTTTAGCCTTCAAGTACCATAGTACAATCATTAATACTGATGTGTTATTCAACTAAGCTGCAATCTGTCACTGACATTAGCAGAGAGGAGACAGTTTACCACTTTTTTCAAAGAAACCTGCCCCCTCTACTGCTCCTCTGAAGTAAGATTTGCCAGATTAGAAACCACCTAGTGGCATCCAAGAAGATGCAACTTTACTAAAAAGTCATAGATCTCCAAACAAGCCAAGTATGCTAAACCAGACCTCTGTGGTGGTCTTACCTTATACAGTCTGTCTTTCTTACAGAGCTCTACACTCTGTTTCCAGCGATTGTTTCCTTTGAAGAGATAAGCAGCAATCCTTCGGAACTCTATTAGCTCATGTTTCTCCAAACGTTGAGCAAGAGAAATGTTGTCAAAGTTGTCATAAGCATCTATAGAAGTCCTAAGAGCCTAAGCAGGAAAAGAAGTTATTCACGTCTCAAACGTACAACTGCATCCACAGAAATACAAGCATTTTCCATACAACTTAATTATGTATTCCTTATTCTAGGAGAGTAAAGTATTCTAGTCAGACCTGAAGAGATTTCTGAGAAGCCAGTGTTTGATATACATGTAGTTTAGGATGTTCCAGTTTGTGTTTTTCAGTACTGACAGCTGAGGTTAAGAGCCTCTCAATACCAGACAGCTGTTCTCTGAAAGCAGTAGAACAACTAGACATCATAATTGTTTGCCCTTTCTGCAAGTTTTCCTTAGCATCCACTGTTTGCCTTAAATAAGAATTCATCTATCACACTCAGAGCAGCCAGTCTATCCCTAGAGCCCAGAAAGCTCTCAGAAAGCTCCTCCACTTAACCCATGGCTAGTCACCGCTAGTTCAGTCTGAAGCGACAAAGAACACTTAAGGAACTCAAGTTCAGCAAGCAGGTAAAATCTAATGAAAATGAGGGAGAAACCTGTGCTTCCAGACATTACAGACAGAACATTAGGTTAACACTGACACAGAAACCAGCGTGAGTAGAACTTTGCAGTTCAGGAATAACGGCTTCTGTTCTGCAAAACATACAGCATGCAAGTTGGTACCTGTTCCAGGTACCTGTTTCAAGACAAGACTTACTTGGTAGTCTTCTTCAATAATGAAAAGGTTGTTCAGGGACTCATTCACTGATTTGTTGTTGTGGTTCTGAACAGAGCGCAAGTAAGGTTTAACCAGTGGTAGCTGTTTAACCTTCAAGGAACCAGGTAGATAAATTTAAGTCAAGATTAACTTTTTGTAGAGGTCTCCCAGTATCTTCCCTGAGAGACAATGAAGTAGCCAAATATTTTAAAGTACCACTAGAGCTAAATACTTTTCCAACTGTAACTTTTTCTTTGATTTGAACAGTAGGAAAATTACCTTTGTGAAGAAGGTGACAGCACGAGTGTGGTCAAGTCGAGGAGACAACACCATCAGCAGATCGTTGAGCAACAGAGGTTTAAATTCCAAATAGAACTGAACTGCCTTGTAATACAGTTCCACATTGGCCACCTAGAGATGAGTAACGATGCACATTCAGAGCAGAAGCATGATTGTAAAGAAATTCAAATGAAAGACAATCTTAGATATTCCAGCATAACTGAGCCACCAATCCAAGACTCATTCTAGTCTCTAGAAATCTCTTTAGTTACTGTAGTTTACTTGCATTGAGATTGTGTGGTACTATCAAGAACTTTGAAATTTAGACAGGTTACTGGTGAAGGAAAAAGAACTGAAGCACACATAGTGAAAGGAGGTAAAGTTCTTGCTGAGTAATACCTTGGTGATGATATCTTTGAATTGGCCTTCTTTCCAAGCATCTGTTGGATGATTCATCATTGTGATTATGGCATTATCATATTCTTCATACTTATCATACAAGAACACCAGTTCAGCCCAGAGGTGGGCTTGTTCTGCAGCTCTCAGAACCTAAGCAAAAGGCAGAACAGAAATTCCAGTTAACATGTATTGCCATTAGTGTCCATCAGCTTTAGCACTATTAATAACCCCAAGAGCAGCTATTGCAAAAGCTAAGGTACAGGTAATCCCAACAGATGTGTTTTAATTTAAGGCCTCAGACTTTCACCTTGGGGATGTTGACTCTGGACCAGAACAGCTCCAAGTGCTCCCTCATCTTCTGCGGCTTGAACTTGGAGTAGAGAATTGCTAGCTCTGTAAACATCCCCATGTGTGCCCGCTCAAGTCCAAGTGCTGCTTCCAACATAGTTATCAGCTCTTCAAAGTAGCCACGATCCTAAGACAGATGTTTCATGTTAGGAACCAAACTTACTAACATTTCCAGTTTTCATCAGAGTATGAAAGAATTTAGACTATGACTATACAACAGGAGTTAGCCTAGTTACCTGGTAATAGTTAATGAGCTCTTCCAACTCATCTGCATGCACTACAATATGAAGTCCACACAACTGGGCCAGGCGGAACTCTTTTCCATCAACACAAGCAAAGCAGACCTGGAATTGACAATTGTATTTTATTGCTTATCATCAAAGCTTCTGAAGAGGCTACAGCTCTGAAGCTCCTTAAGTTATTCAATCAGTAAGTTTACCTCTTTCCATGTGCGAGTGCTGTTTGCTTTCCTAGCACCATCCACAGCTGCCTGATATTCACCTAGGTGAACCAAAGTTGAGGCTAAACGGCCAAAGTTGGACACATTGTTATACAACAGCTTAGCTGCTTCATACATCTTTTCATCGTAACAGCGATCACCAACCTACAGGAGAACATAACCAGGTTATTCTTGCTGCTTTTCAGTCAAATGCTTACATAAAATGTGTAGTGTTCAAGCCATTACCAAAATGGAAATGCCTTTACGTCCCAAGAGAGACAGAAGTCCCAACACCCCTCTGGCTAGCAAGGCCTAAAGAAGCCTGCTGCTGTGATTCAGCAAAACAAACTCAGTCTCACTCACTTGCTGGATATGTGCATTGTTGGGTCCATTGATAAACTCCTCTAGCTCTGCTAGACGGTTTGTTTTAGCAAGAGCAAAGATTAATTCTGTTTCCACATACGACTCACGGGCCTTCTTGCGTGCCATCTGGAGATACTTCACCAGTTCCTCCCAGTTTCCTATGAAACAGAGTTCAGAACACTTACTTTCCTGCCATTGAGAACACGTGTGCTGAAGCTATACTACCAGTTCAACCTAGTCAAAGTATTTCTACAGCTATTTCCCAACAATCAAGAATAGCCTTCATACTGCACATACTACATTAGATTAATAAAGTCACCTTACAACAGCCCTAACTAAAATCCTGGTATTTAACGCCATGCAAAGACCTGCTTAGTAGCACCTGCTCTGCCGGAAGTCTCCAGCTAGCTAAGAAGGTAGTTATAAGCCCACTGATTACCTGCAGATGGAATACACTATCTTTCCCTATTCTCACTCAGGACAATTTTTGAAGAACCAGATTTCTCTACTTGTATCAACACATAGGTTTAGCAGAACTGCAGTTTGAGCAGGCCATGCAAAAGAGCTGAGCAACACCAAAAGCAAGGCTTGAAATAAAATGTAATCATACCACTGGCATTGGCAGCTTGAACAACTTCCATGTATGAGGAAGGATCATCTGCTTTGATATATGAATCAATTGCTTCCTTTACCATCCCCTTCTGAAGCTGTGCTTTAGCCAGCTGACTCCACACAGCAGGCTCATTGCAGCGTTCAGCAAATTCATACGCACGATCCAGGTTGCCAATATGCTCTATTAATACCTAAAGAAAGGGTTACCATCATCAGCCACTATCTATAAAGGTCAGTTTTTACAAGACACTGAGCTGTGGTTTACATTAGTTCATCAATGGATCCACAGCTGCTTTTAAAACAAGCACTACTCCGTACAACTGACGCAGCAAGAGTGACAGTAAGCTTAAAGTGTCACTTACTAGAGGATTTAATACAAAACATTTGTTCTACTTCAGAACAGAAAACACTGAACAGCTTCGTTCACTTTGCTAATTGGTGTTAAATACTGAAGTCACAGGTTAACTGCAAAGTTACATTGTGAGGATTGGCCACGTCACAAGGAAATACTACAGACTGATGTTTTTCAATACCTGTACAGCTGATGTGTTGACATCAAACTTCCTGAAGATAGCAAATGCCTCCTCAAAAAGCTCATTGCTAATAGCTATATTGGCTATGTCTGGCGCATCATAGTTATCCAAGCGATTGATGTATTCCATGACACGGGTGCGATCAGCCTTAATAGCTGTAAGAATGAGAAGGTTCTGCAGATTCCTAAACAGAGAAAGAAAAAAATATTAGTACATGTCAAATAATGAACAGAAATTCACCCTCTCCCCTCTGGAGAAGGCATTAGTTTCTTTGCTGTTCCACATTACAGCAATTTAACACCTGTACAAAGTATAATTTCAAGTTTCCCCAAGATGTAATTTTGACTTTACACACCTGTGCTCACTGAACACAGAGTTATCAAGAACTATTTTCTCTAGCAATTCAATAAGCTCATTTGGAAGATCTGCAGTCATGAAGGCCTTCACAGTAACAGAGACTTCCTCAGGGTCCTGTGTCTCTGACAGTGCAGTCTGTACAACCTGTAGGCAGAGTCAAGATATTGACACATCAGTTTAGTCATATGCTAGCAAGTGAGGTTGGGACAGCAAAGGATTTTACCTGTTTGTCAGTTATACCTGGTCAATTAGTGGTCTTCTGTAAGGGTTGCTTTCCAGCAGTACACTGGCCCACAGTTCAGGGTCCTTACGACGAACTAAGTAGCGGGAAAGACTTTTGAAGAGGGAATTCTCATTGCACACCTATCAAATGGCAAAGTTTATTCAGAGTGCAGTCACAGCTATTGAGCCTACAGTTGAGGAGCCAACTGTATTGCAACATTAAAGAAGCCTGGCAGAGATGCACCCTAAAACTCTCAGGCTTTGGTACTTCGATTAGTCTCCCATCTTAGGATGTCCAGGGGAGTCTTCCAATTCTTACTAAGTCGCAGAAGGAGATTAAATAGCTACCTGTTCTACGAGAAATTACTATTTCCTAGCTTAAAACTTTTTAGGAAATAAATGCTTTTGACAGTCTGAGCAATCTATATTCAATTCAGAGCAATCTGCATCTATCCCATGATACTCATGCTAGAACTTAATGCATAAGACAGCTGCCTTGGCATACATACATTGATAAGCTCCAAATCGCATTGTCCACGCTCATAAGCCACGCAGGCCAGGTGAGGGTCCCTCTTTTCACAGTACTTGCCAACAACACGACTATCATAATAAGGGTTCTCACGCAGGAATCTTTCCGGGTTGTTGTTGCTATCAATGTATATTTTGGCCAGTGCATTGTGAGTGGCAGGCTCCTCACAACCCTCGTGAATTCTTGCTTCCAGCCAGGGCAGAAGCAGTTTCAGCCTAGAAGGAAGTAGGTTTCACATTAGAGAGATTGAGTGAATAAGCCAAGTATCTACTTGCACAGTACCCTCACTATAGAAGTCAGGTTCAGTATAGCACAGAGTCAGTAACTAAACCAGAGTTATGGTACTCCATTTTGACCCGAATTCTGTTTCATCATTACACAGTGTAACTTTCTGACACTGAAGAACATCACACGCCAAAAACTATCAGCTGGAAGCTGCTTAAGGGAGATCTGCACATCAGGCAAGAAGTACAGCAGACTTTTACTACTTGCCCAGCCAACATCAGTTTCTTGTTCTGTCAGTATCAGCTGTACCTGTGTAATGAGGGCATGTGTGGACAGAGCAGCAGTATTACTGTTACCAGCCTGGCAGCATTAAGAGACTTGTGAAAGTTTAGTACCTGTTTCTCTTCTCAACTTCTGCAACAAGCTCATCAGTTGAAAATTGACCTCTTACTACAAGGATAAGGTTCTTTATCACATCTTCAGAGCAATCCACATCAAGCAGTCCCCCAATAACAACAGGCAAACGACTTGGATTCACCTAAACGGGATTATTTAAAGTCAGCGTATTGTCACGCAGCATAGGCAGTCAAAACTTATCCCTAGAAGTAGACATGAAGGCTGCTTGTTAAGATTCTCATCTTCCTGCCTTTACTCCCAGCTTCCTGAGGTTTCAGACAAGCTTGAAAGTCAATTCTTCAGTGAACAGGGTTCATACCACAGTTCAGTGGCTCACTAATGCTCAGTCCCCACAGGAGAGCTCCTGAGCAAGCCAATTTGTCCCTGCAGAAAGTATAAAGGAGAACTTTCCCATTCCTAAAATGCTGGAAGTTAAAATTACCCTAAGAAATACAAAGTTATTCTACTAAGTTTCCTCCACCAACAGGTACATCAGCTGGGGTTACTGCTCTGCTTGGCTGAGGAATAAGAGGAGACCTGACTCAAGCAAGGCTACCTCTCCAGAGGCCACTAACAGGTACTTAAATGACAGTCTCAAGTATGAGTTTCTAAGAAATCTTAGAAGCATAATACCTACAGTTCCATATAAATGTAGAAACACTGATCAGTTTGATTCATTAAAGCCAAGGAATTGTAACTTACCTTCTGTACATATATCTCAATATATTTTTGGAGATTATTTCTATACAAATAAAGCACCAAGTCGTGGACAAAGTCAAAGCGATCACATACAATGATGAGTGGCAACTGGTCAGTGAGTTTAGCTTCCTATAAAGAGAAGAGCTTTAGTAATTTGGTTTTGCTCTTTGGCTTAAGCAGACAAATACAGTCACTTAAACTGTTAAAGCAGCTGAATTTGGAAAGCCAAAATTCAACACAACCAAATAATGACAACTTACTGTTCAACTAATTGTTTGCAATACGTAGCAAGTAGGAGTAACTCACACCCACTTCAGGGCCTACAGCAAGAAGCTTTCGGAAGTTTAACCCTGCTCTTTTGCATGGCAGTGTTCACAAGGTTTTACAACACATACAACTATTACAAGCCTAAGCTATAGACAGCATTTTTAGTTGCCAGTGATGTTTGGTGTGCAGGATTAGCACTCTGGGATTTCAAAAGAATTTAACCAGAACTAGATTAAGTTGTGGTTCCTAATGTAATAATCTCATGGCACTTGAAGACAATTCTGTATATATCTTGTGACACCTTCTAACTACAAGGCTGTGTGGAGACCTCATAGCAGCCTCCTAGTATCTGAAGGGGAGGCTATAGGCATGCTGAGGAGGGACTCTTCAGTAGGGTCTGTAGTGATAGGACAAGGACTAACGGGTTCAAACTTAACCAGGGGAAGTTTAGATTGGATATAAGGAAGAAATTCTTTACTGTAATGGTGGTGAGGCTCTGGAATGGGTTGCCCAGGGAAGCTGTGAATGCTGCATCACTGGTGGTGGTCAAGGCCAGGCTAGACAGAGCCTTGGGTGGCATGGCTTAGTGGGAGGTGTTCCTGCCCATGGCAGGGGGGTTGGAACTGGATGATCTTAACGTCCTTCCAACCCTAACTATTCTATGATTCTATGGATACAGATAACGGTAAGACTCCAGCTAGTTTAGCAGTAGTACTTAAATTGCTTATCAGATTAGGTATCTAAAAGCATTCCAACTTTCAGCATAAGATTATGATTACAGTACAGAAGCTTAGTCTATGTCGCAGAAAGTATTCCGGATGCATTATTTCAGATCACTTATTTGAACATGCACATCCCAGAATATAATCCTACATGTAAATAACACTTAAGGACTTTACACAGGAAGGCCTGTACTGGGAGATTTACCTGGTACATGTCCTGCACATTCCAGACATGGAACAGCACAAAAAACAATAGCTTTCATCAGGAATTTGACAGCTTGATAACATATCTTAGGTGGCTCAATCAACTGACATACCTTACACCTCAGTGACACCAAGTTATTTTTAGGGAATTCTCATTTGAAGAGTTTTGCCATCTTCAGATATGATCAGCAAAATCTAAGACTATGCTATGTAACCAACAAGCACAAAGGCAGGAAATGTTCCCAGATAAAGGTTTTTCCCTCCCACACTGTTTCTCAGTTATTCCTAGCAGTGTTGTATTTCTTAATAAGCTCAGCACTAGCAGCAAGCTACAGAAGCTGAACTTTGAGCACACAATCTTCTTTCCACTCTCCAGAAATGTTTTCAAATCCTAGCAAGTCAGTTGCGTACTTACACTGACTGGCACATCCTAGCAGAGCTAAAGTGTGGCTCAGCTGGCTGAAATTTCAGCCAGTACATACAGTGAGATAGACCAACCCTGAACTCTGAAAGCATTCATGGAACTAATTTACACAATTCATTTGTTGTTTCTGTAGCTGCTCAGCTGAAGCTGATTACACTGTAAATAAACATTAAGTTATGAACTCATTTGGCATTATGGTGGTTCTCAACCTCCAAGAAACCCATTTTGTACTTTATAGCAGACATCAGTAACAAGTTCTAGATGAGCTGGTGCTATTATTACAGTTTGGCAGTTCCAGCCAGGTTAACCCTATTAAGAACAGCCAGGAACTGATCTGACAGCTTCTCCATTTTTTAGATATTGTTCCAGGTTCAGGCTTTATTAAGAAGTACTGCCAAGATGGTAGCTACCTCTGGTTTAAAAGGGCAGATGAATCCTTAAGCACAAAGATTAAGACTCATTTGTATTTTCACACAACTGCCTCATTTCGCTGATGACACCATGTTTTAGCAGAACCCCAAAAAGGCCAAGACAGTCAAATGCTACCCAAACATTACCTTGAGGAAGTTTTTAACACGTTCTGGATCATAGCAGTTACTTTCCCTGCAGATTCTTTCCACTTCTTTAATTTGTCCTGTCTTGCAAGCAGCCTGAATATACTTGAAGTGCACATCTGGATCCTGGCTGAAGTTTACAATAGAGCCCAGGAAATAAAACAAACCTCGGAGGGAAACAGTCAACATGTTATTCTGCTAAAGCATTTGATTTGGATCACTAATAGCTTTTAAGCAAGGCTTCCAAATGAAAAATACATGAAAATTTGAATCTGACTACTGCAGAAGTTTAAAGATAACTGAAAAAGAAAGATTTAAGCATTGCATTTGTTTTAGGAAGACCAGACTACCCTAGCTGAGTTGAGCTTCTTGTTGCTCCCCACGTATCACACACACTAATGTGTTACACACAACTACAATACCAATGTATCATCATCAATTACCATAGGTCAGCTTAGTTAAAAGGTCCAGCCTTCCATACACCCCCTAGACAGGAGGCAGGGAAAAGTTTAGAAAACCAGAACTAGTTGTCCTCAAAAGGTATCATCACACCTTTCACTAAAACACACAGTGCAAAAGCTGCTTGCCATGACCCCACAAGCTAGAGTTCACTGAAAGTTGATGCCATATAATATTTGACTACTTTAGATAAGTGACAGCCAAGTCACTTAGTCAAGAAAGATTCACTCAGCCACACATCTGCAGAGATTTAACCACCAACATACTGCCACGCTGACAAGATTACACACAACTAGTCTTGTTGAGACATACAAATGCCTGAAACCCAAAGGCTACACAAATTTAAGATTACCATTCTCAACAGAGGACAAAGACCAGCAGCTTCTTCAGTTAATTCTTTAGGTTGTCTAGAGCTCCAAGCCTTTTGGTAACATTTCATAAAACCAGAACATGCAACACTAATCATTGGTGTTAATGGGGAAACTTTAAGGTTTAAGTCAGGTTTCAAGACAGGCCTAGGTACGCAAGTTCAATATTGGCTTTCTGGATTTCAGCAGACAGTCCATACACACACGTCTGATAAGGTGAGCACCAGCTCCTTCTGCTAGAGGCAAGGGCAAAAACTTACCTTCAAAGCTCTTGAAAGACTCAAACAGCTCAATAAGCGACTGTGTTGACAGCTGTTCATGGTATTTTGAAGCTACCTGGACACAGATTTGCAGGTTCTGACGAATGTTAGCAGACAACATCGCACGCAGACACTCCAGGGAGTCTTCCACCGATAAGGAACCAAAATAATTCACTAACCACTGCAAAGACACAGAAGCCATTTTAGACCCAAGTGGAACACTCTACACTGAAGTCAAACGCAGACTCAGAATATTTGATCTCATACCTCAGGATTGAGAAGATGAGTGTGAACTACTGCACGCTTGATGTCATATAAGTCTGTGAAGTGTTCAAGTGCTCTCTGTAGCAACCCAGCTTTCTCACAGAGCTGAGCTATGTGAGCCCGGTCATAGTGAGTAAACATTTGGTTTCCCAGTATAGCATCTGCAACCTAGAAGGAATATTGGGAAGTTTTCAGTTAGATCCTAAGTTCTAGCACTTAATATGAACCACAACACAGCAGCTAGACTAGCCACAAGGAAGCCTGATCTAGTAATTCTGAAGGCATACCTGAGGTGCATGCATGAGGTTCATCTCAAGTAAACGTGTTTGCAGGGGGCCTTCCGAGGGACGATTATTCTTCAGTGCATCCAGCAAGAAGGCTGTACATTGCTGAATTAAATTATATTCCATAAAGACATCTACAATCTGGAAAAAAAATTAGCTTTATTAGAAGCTGGAAGCATATTCACACAAAGTAACATTAAGTGCAGCTTCCAAAGCCAGTCTTTATTCTGGCACTGCACCAAGCTACCATTTAACTTTCTTAAAAACAGGCAAGAAACAGCAGTGTCCTGATAAGGGAAACCTAAACTCATACATTAATTTATTTTTTTTTTAAAACTACATATATATTTTCCTCTTTCTCTTGTGGTAAGACACCACACTCTTACCAATTTAAGGCTTTGAACTTAACATTTCATAGCAATAAAGTTACTTACTTGTGTTATGTCTGCAAGAGGCTCTTCATCTTGAACAAGCATTTGTGCAAACTGCTGTCCTTGATCGGGGCTGATTCTCATTACATTCCTCAGCAAAAAAATCCAATCTGGAGTATATCCAACCTCAAGAGATAATGAAAAGTAGTAACTCAACAAGAGCACACACTTTGTTAAATAGAGAACTCAGTAAAAGCTACTGTCAGCAGCTTACGCAACCCAGACAGGATTTCCTCCTTTGGTAAAGGCTATATAGGGAAGTATGAAAGGACACATGTATGAAGTCTAGCAGGAATTATTCCTAACAAAACGTTAGGACAAAGTAGGCACTACACAAACTTCCAGATTCCCCCACAATTCCTTTTACTTACTTCAGAACATACACTTGTTATTCTTAAACACAGGACACATGTGGCAATTTAATTTCCTCTCACCTTCTTAGCATACAAAACAATCTTCTGGACTTGTCCCGTTTCAGCAAAACACTGGATGACTTTGTTTGGTACGTTGGCTCTCAGATAGACACTAAGTGCTAGTGTGGGATCTACAGATTTTACGAGGTCTCCCAGCTCCTCTGAGCACTCCAGCTGTTTAAAGATATAAATACAGTCAGTCCACCCTGACCGTGCTTCATTTGTCTTCCCTTTCAAACTTCTCAACAAAACCGCCAAAACCAAACCATAAGGCTCAGCTTGATAGCATTATCTGCCTCTTTCTGTACTGATCTAGTGGACTCTGTTCCTTATGTTGTTCTAAAGGACTCAGTACTGTATTTGTAGAGCTAAAAAGAATCAGGTGATACAGTATATCAGCATGCTTCTTCACCGAATTACAGAAATGCAACCACAGCTCAAAGCATATGCAAAACAGTATCCAAAGAAGCCTGAAGTTGCTGGGAAAGAACAACAGCAGTTAAAGCAGCTTTCCACACTGTTACCCTGCTGGAATTTTAAGTAGAATGAGTGAAGCTCCTGGAATATTTGATCAATTCTCGCAGTACTGTGGGTCATAGATACAGGCAGAGTGAACACCTTTGCTCAACTGTTTGATCACACCAGCACATTAAGGAGTTGCGCAGTGGGGAGGGGAGGAGGCTGCCAACCCAGTATGTCCCTTCCCTTCCAGCGCTCTGAAGAAATCTACCTCAATTTTACCTTATCTTCCTTTAACCATTTTTCCAAGAGTTGTTTGCGGCCCTGCTGAAGCACTGGTCTGCAGAGTTCCAGCGACTCATACTTATTCAGCTGCCCTTGGTCAAGCAGAATGCCAAAGTATTGGAGTAAAGGGGAAGTCTGTCCTGGCTGAGCTGGCACACTCTGGAATCGGCGTATGGTGTCTGGAGTACGTAGGATTCCCTGCCAGAAATAAGAGATGCATTTTAGTTTTCTGTTCAGCTATTACGGCTTAGCAAGAGCTCCTCCAAAGAGCTGAGGTTACAAATGTTTGCCCAGTGACACTGTTTGCCAGCCCAGAATAAGTCAGAAGCAGTATAGCTGAACATTGGCTCAGACACTGCCTTCAAGGTGTTCTAACGTAAGACGTGCAATAGCAGCCTATCAGACTTGTTTCAGCAGCAGTGCAGATTCAAGTTCGGGGGACTTTCTACAGAATTAAGACACTCTGTCCTTGCAAGCAAATTTCTCTCATGTGAATTTAGTCTCTTAGTCTGTCCTTTTTACCCTGTTTCAGATGCAGCCCCAGCTAGAGGCTATCTTTTCAGATACTTTTCTTAATCACTGGAAATATTTACATTAAGCCTTATAGACATCACTTCATTATGTATTCCTTTCCCCCCTCTAAAGACTCCATACAAGCTTTAAGATCTTCCAGCACACAATCAGTACTCTCTGCACATAGCATACAGGTTCTTCCCAGGTACTTTAAGTACCACATTAGGACAGAAGCAGTAATGAGATTCTAGTCTTGCCACTTTGGAAATTCAGCAAGCTTTATTGATGCAAGAAGCTTAAGCCAGTAAAGTTCAGTGCTGTTCTGAGTATCAGCCTATTACCTTTGGGGCATTAGCTGCCACTTTTGCTGCCTCTGAATAGTTCCCTTGTGCAAAGAGTGCATTGAATTTTCTGGCAAAGAGTTCCTCAGCACCTGCCAGGTTGTTGCGGACAGCCATTCGTAAAGCTAGGTCAGGATTTTGCAGCACATTTGTGATATAAGGAATAATATTCTCTTCTTCCACACACACAGAGAGCACCTGAATAAATCATCAAGGAAAATTTCCAGTTAATCCAAACATAAAGAACAAGCCAAAGGCTAAGATAACCTTCAAGAGGAAAGGTGTGGCATATATGAAAACTTTTCATCCCTGCATAACTGCAGTCTTGCTTTTTATTTAAGAAACAGAACTTTAGTTAGAAAGAGCCTCTAGATCCAAATACTGCATCAAGGCAGATGATTAGGTTAAACTGAAGTATTTACAGCGGCCAGAAATACAAGTACTGTCTTTCTGTAACCTGTACTCAATCTCTAAGGATAAACTAGGAACAAGTTTTCTACTCTGTGTTACCCACTCTCAACAAACAGCAACCTTTGAAATCAATTCAGTCTAAAGGCATAGCTGCACAATGTTAGCAGTTACAGTGTTAGTTTAGACGCGTATGCAGATGAAGTAGCAAATCTGGGGCTCAGAACACTGTCAGGCCTCAGATGTTCTGAGCACAGGGTTCAAATTGAACATATTAAAGACTTTCATCAGCATGTTCTCTGCAAGAGGACACAATTCGTCACCAGAAGATGGGCATATTCTTCTAGCTTCATTCTCAACAGCAAGAGAGTGTTTAGATTCACTGACTGCCATTACAAAACCCCCAAAATTATGCAGCCAGAACCAGAGTTGTAGAAGTCATTAGAAGTCAGATAAGCTGCACTCCTGCTTCAACTATCCACTACTACCATATTCCTTATCCTATTAGCCTCACTTGTTTATTTCTGGAATCTTCTATACACTGATATGAACCCTACAGTGTATCATTAAGGGCCAGTGGGATTAGCTAACAAGCTGTTTCCAGGCCAAAGCTTCCTTACTTGTCCCTTTCTGTTCACTCCAATAATTCCAGCTGTTGCTTCATGCTGTGCTGTAACAAATATGGTCTCTCCACTGATTCTGTTCATGTAGATACAGGTGCCAGTTTCCAGGTCATACAAGTGGATATAGCCATATTTTGTTATGAGAAACACCACATCATGCTTGTCACTGATCTGCAAAACAGGCATAAGCAAATTTAGTGTTGATCAAAACCAATAAGTACTTTAAAGAATCAGCAGACAGCTGTGCCACTTCAGGACAACTAGAAGTGCTGCTGTATTTTTACTTCATATTAGAGTACTAGCACAATAGAATGATATTTTATAAGCTTGACAAACAGTTAAAAAAACATGAATACTTCCTCCATAAATAAGAACACACTGCCTTTGAATGCTGCCTCCTTCCCCACCTTTGCTTAACACCACTGAAGCAGGAGCATTCCACCAGCTTAGCGCCAAGCCTCTGGTCAATACACTGGCCACCCAGCTTTCCAGTGCCCTGTTACAGTGTCACATCTCCTGACAGAACTAGACTTGTTCTTGTCTCTTGTTTACAGCTGTCATACCTGCATGGCAACAGGAAAGTCATTTTGTGCTTCAGGAGGAAAGAAGACATCCACTGCTTTCTTTGGAAACGGCTGATTCCCAGTAGGTGGTGTGCCAACTTCAATGATATGGAGCTGTGCAACAGATAGGATTAGTCTGTTAGTTCTTGTGCTTAATTTATGTAACAACAGATTCAAAAATGAGGATACAGCAGTTCTTTTGCTGTTGAGCCTTAATCCCAAGCTTATGCAAAAGATAAAACTAAGGCAGTCTTCCCAAATATTTTTACTGACTAGAAGTGTGGCATACTATATTCATGTACCATAGATGAAGGAAACAGTTAAGCATGATCTTTAGTTACTCCTAGCTACTCATAAGTTTAAGGATTCAGTTAGGGTCACTTTAGACATGCTCTTTCAACATGGTTAACATTCCACAGTGACAGTTCTGAGGATGTTTCTCTGAATCTAGCTTTGGTTTTACCGTTTTAGCTGTCACAAAGCAGCTCACTTAATTCTGGTGTTAGTATTAGACCACAAGTTACTTGTCACTAGTGCTTAATTTTTTTCATCCAGTAATTTGGAAATAAGTTAAGCCTGATACTGGGGATCAGCACCAAAGAAAGATTACAACAGCTTTTCCCTTAAGCTTAGCCTGTGAAGCCAAGAGTCACATGTTTCAAACAACTAATTAGGCTGGCCATGACACGCCATTTCATGAGCTCAAAACAGCTCCTGCTACATAAGGTAGTCCCTGCTGTAAAGCTCTGTATGCACTAGTTTTCACACACATCAGACTGATGCAGTCCTTCACTTTTTAACCAAAGGCAACTTCATGCATTAAACCACTTGTTTTTGTGGGAGCAGATAATCATGGTTAGTCATTAAAGATTACAATGTATTTAGAGCCAGTCTTACCTTACCCCCAGCCTGCCCTCTTACTGCAAAACAGAAGAGAGTAGATTCTTCAGCATTTCCTTCCATCTTGAACTGCGCAAAGCTAGCTGCATGTCCCTCAATTGGCTGTGACACTTTCCTATCCACAGAATACAGCTGCATTGCTCCCACAACACGATTTTGCTAGACAAGACAGAACAAGAGTCAGGGATAACACAAACTCAGCCAGTAATTTCATTTCAGTGTTGGCAAGTATGCTGTCATACCCAGCTGAAGTATCATACCATGCTTCTCTTACAAAGGCATCACCTAAGACTCTGAACATTGTACTATGCTTGTACCATTACTGTAAGATTTTGAGTTACTTATATTAATTATTTGAAGATTAAGACAAACATTTACATTCCCAACAATGTTTTAAGAAAGAAAAAAAAAGAAAATCTATCAGTCTTGCTCCTATAGAAGGAGGAAACAAGACAAGCTGTGAGCTTCCATGTTAGGCCTCCCTGGTAGCATAGTACCTGTGCAGATATGCCAGTTAGCAGTAGCCATTTCTGCTTAGCATCAGTACGGTAGTTGATGATCTGGCAGCCAGCAAGACTAGAATGGCGATCAAACATTTTCACAGGCTGGGACTCCCCCTCCATACTCCAATGGTAGACTGCATTATCCGTTACAAGGGCAACAGTATTCAGAGAGATCCACTTCCAGAAGGTAACATCGTCTGTCATTGTATGAGCCTTCATTTTGCTCTTCATTTCAATGTTAAATATTTGAAGCGTTTTCCCAGCTAGAAAACACAACATTGTTAGTCAGGTTAGTTTTCACTTGTTCCTTCAAGCACTGGTTAAAAGTAGATGAGCTACACTATGATATTAAACCCCCATGAATTCCTTCAAGAAAGCAATCATATACTGGCAGTATCTGCAGTGACCAGACATTACTTTTAACCAGACCACACTCCTAGAGCTAATTTTATCAATTTGTTACTACTGAGCAATCAAAACAGATGTGGAACACAAGTTGGTAGGAGACAAGAGCTTTAGCTGCATGAACAAGTTATACAATATTTCATGTACATCATGTCCAAGCTACAGTAATGCAGTGCCCCTTGAAAGTTATGAGAGCTATGCCAGTGCCACTAAAAACTATGTCCACATCTGTTTTAAGTATAGGAAAAGCACAACATGAACAGTCCGGTTGGCAGAGGGCTTTTGTAACTGACTCATTAACCAAAACCCTTAGATTGCGCTAATGGGATACACAGCTACTGGCTGCAAACCAGACTAACAAACTGTGCAAGGAAAAGACTCTAGCGACCAATACAAGCTCTAGAAGGCAAGAGGAAAAGTTCTCCTAGTCACACAGAACGGTGCATACATATATCCTGAACATCCACTTGCAGAAATTTCTGCCAGTTTTGACAACACAGTGGCATAGAAGAAATTATTTTTTCCTGTTGAGAAGGAAGGTTATGACCAACTTCTAGTTTTCGGAGACAGCTATTTAAGCACATGGTCATGTAGCCCCAGATGAATAGAAAAGACCATGTGAAACTAGGTGCAGGTCAGGATTTCTGCAGCAGTTACTAAGTGTACTTGGCTTGATGAAGTCATAGTGCCATACAGGCAAGTGCCTTCAGTCACCAAGGATTAGTTTAGTTAGAAGACATCATTAGTTCAGCTACTGACCTAAGATGCAGAGCCAGGAGTTTCTCCAGGGGTTGGAGAACGCTGTCTAAAACAGTGTTATTCATGCTAAAGGCTAGCAGTTTGTTTCTGTATCTAGTACAGCTGGACCTCCAGAGTGAAAGGAAATGACATTCAGAGAACACATATTCTACATGCTATGCAATGTATAAGAGGCAAAATTTAGACTTAAGTCAAAAGGGTCAGTCCTGATTATAAAAAGCTTAAGATCACGATCCCAATAGCTTAAGTACACTCTGAATCTTAAGGATTTCCTTGTTTGGGAGGGCAGGAAAAGCCTCTGAATTTTAGGCTTTCAGTTGCTTAACCACCACTGTTCAGCCATGTGCACCATAGATTCGAGACATTTTATTCTGCTTTTTCCTGTCATAAGACACAAAAGGAACTAGTATAGTCAATTGAAGTAACTCACCATCTGCACACACAAGAAAGCATTAAAGTTGTGACAAAACAGTAGCACAGTTAAGACAAACTTAGACAGCATTGAATACATACATATCTTTTCATTAGCAATACATGCATTTCTAGGTTGACAGTATTTAAGGCTTCTTGGGAAGAGACAGATTTCTAGAGACTCCAGAGGAATGCTTGTTCTCTGTACTACCAGAGATAGCAAGCTAGCTGACCTTGTGCTCTATCCGGCACACAAAGTCTTTCCTGCATAGTTTAACTCTTCTTATCACTGACTGATATAATAAACAAGCAGACTGGTACACCAGCCTCTTCCAGCAAGGCCAGACTAAGACCTTCAGGAATATTTCCCCTCCTCCTCAGTCTTAGTCTTCCTCTCTGTAAAGAGAGGCTTAGTTGACAGACCTTATACACTTAGGAGATCAGCTCTCACTTCCCTCTAGCATAATTCCAGAATTGAGACTCCTTAAAGCCTACGCTTCCCTTCCAGCTCTTCCTCCTCAGAAGCTGTAAGCATTCCAACCAAAGCAACAAATCCTCATCCTAACGATGAGCAAATACCAGAAAACTTCAACTGAAGCTTACTGCCTAGCTGTCTTCAGAGTAACTTAAAATGATTTAAACTTGAGCTCCCACTAAGCTATGGAGAAGCAGTAAAGGATCCTCCCACATAATTGCCCAAGAGACTTAAGTCAGTCATAAACTAGTCTTACAGAAAGCTCTCCATCCATTTCAAACATTTCTTTATCAAGACTTTTGTATCATACCTTTTAATGCAATGACTTTACTGGCAGGGTTCATGATAGCACTGTCAGCTGAAATTGGTCTTCGGATGGGGTTGCTGGGGTCATTCATGTCAATGATCACTACTTGAGCCTGTTCTCCTACTTTCTCTCTTATGCAGATGAATTTGTCAGACTCCATTGTCAGAGTGCTGAACCCAATGTTTGCTGGGTTGATGCCCAAATTTTGGAGCTGGAAGAGAAACAAAGAAAAGGTTTAGCGCTATGTTACTGCTTCAATACAGCCATGAACAGCTTCTGTGAAAGTCACAAGAGATAGAAGGCATCATGCATCTTTTTCTGACAATAAAACCATACTATGCAAAATGGCAGGCACACAAATTCTTGTGCCCCTTCAATTAAGCCCAGCAGGCTTCCTGAAGAAGCCTTCAGCATTCAAATGCTTGATGCCCTGTCTTCAAGGTCTATTTACAACTTACTGTTTTGAGAACTCAACTTTTGGGCCCCCCATACGGTTTAAGGCACATTGAGGTTGTCTGCTCCCAGCAGCTGTGCTGGAACTGCAGCTCCAGTACTCGCCCTCACCAGCTTTGTTTCCAGAGTCCTAACTTACTCCATTGAGCTTGGCAGCTCTCACTGTTTCAGGCTTAACACCACATGTGAGGCGAATGAGCTTTATCTTTATCCCTGTAGAGTTAAAAAAAGCTACCTGTGTAGCCATTAGCCTAGTCCTGTCTACCAGCAAGGCTATACCACCCACCCAGGAGGCAGAGCTAACATGACACGGATATCATTGAAATTAGAAACTGCTTATCCACAGCCATGCTTTACACAGAAGATACCAGTAAACCACCTTCTTTTCTGCTAAGCCAGTCTGCTTCTGTAAGCCTTTAGATGCACCCTTTTTAATTATGTTTTAGTATTAGTTTAGTTTCAGTGTTTTAGCTTGTAATAAACCAAAGTTTAGTTAGGAACCCTTCATTGCATTTGTAACAGGCTAACGTGTTAGGATGTCAGCAGAGAACCAGTTTATTCCATTTTTAACAGTACAAATGCAAAACAGTTAGTTCACTGCACATTCAGATACCTGCTTCTGCGAGGACACACCTTACAAACTCAAGATCAGTTTTCCACTGCTGGAGGAATTATCACTTTAATACTTCAAATATTTTTCTCTCTGGAAAGCAACTTTGAGCCCAAGGTGTCTCAAGAAGGCCAGACCTTCAAAGCCATTTCTGTTATTGTACTAGCAAAACACTAAGCTCTTATCAGCTGCACTCTGTGTGAGCTCAGAGGTGACCACGCCTCAGCTACTCTGTTCCTGCCTACTTGCAGCTTCCGATAAAGAGGGTGTTTTACTACACTTCCCCTTTGCCACGGCTCTTAGGCAGCACAGGCAAGGAACATCTAAGCTACGGCACACCCAGTGAACAGAACAAGCTTCACAAAGGGCACTTCAAAGTATGACCTATACCACTAGTGAATCATGACAGCTGGATCTTGGCACAGTTTAAAGTCGAGTCTCTAGAGCAAGTCAGTTTTAACTCCTTGGGTTTGCTGAAGGAGAGAATTTCTAGATGACTCAGCCTTTGTGTGTGGTTCTCTGGAAAGACTGCATTCAAATTCTTTTTCTTGAGGGACACTATTTCACTGAAGCTACCTTGCTCTTAAGTGAGGACTTCACCATTTGAAGCTCTTCAGTCAAGTCTGCACAATACCAAAACCACATGCAGGGTCTCTAATGTTTAAGCGTTCAGTTCACAACCAACTTACAGAACCTAAGGCCACCCAGCTTTTCTTTTTCAAAAGGTTTTGAGATAAAACTCTAAGCAGAACAGATTTAAATGGAGTTCTTGAAATCAGACATCAAGCTAGTTACCACAACTGACCAGCCATTCTGCCACACCAGAATATCGACACTTCCTGTGACTTAACACAGTGAATGGTTTCATTCAGAAACAGCTCTTTTTACATCCACCTGCTAATAAAGCCAGGAAACTCTCAGGTGAAAGACAGTTTTATCAGCTCTTCCAAGAGAAAACTATTAATGCTACAGCTATTTAAAAGGATAGTGTCCTCTAGGCCTCAGACTCTGGAATTTGTAGACCAGGAGGCAGGGCTATACGCAACCCAGTCAAACCCTTCAGGAGAGAAGGTTCGAGGATGCAAGAGTTCCATCTGATAGAGCTGGAGAGACTTATTAGGATGTGGTATTTATTTTTGCTAGGGCTGCAAGCATAACAAGTGCAAAATCGCTTATCAAGCACTCAGTTTCCTTAATAATTGGTAGAGGAGGGTAGTTTCAGAGTGCCAAGTACCCCCTCCACCTGGCAGTAACTCACACCACTATGCAAACAAACACTGAGGACAGAACAAATCAAAACAGCAAGTCCTAGCAGATGGCAGACCTCTTCAGGAAGGCCTGGACATAACCACCAAATCAAAGTTGCTTAGATATTGTAAGACAGATGGATTTTAATCATGATCAAGCTGCCACCTGAGGTATCCAACCCCAGTCAGTAGTGGAACTACTACTGAAGTGGACTTCAGTTTAAAAAGGACCACATTTTCACACACTAGATATTTCTTTTTGAAAAGATATAGTCAGTTGGCACTGGAGCTCTGAAAAAAGCTTGGAGAAGCTTTCTGATGGAAAGAGACCATTAGTGAGGTCTGTAAGTACACAAGCTCTTTCTGCTAAGATCTCATCATTTAACCTCAACAGATCCAAGCATATGAACCAAGTCCGCTTCAAGCACGGAGGCAGGAAGTTGACTCGAACGGTGACAATCCCTGCATTTTATTACACAAGAGCTCACCAGCCAAGAGTGGCACTTGCTTTGCTTGGCCGGTAAAGCTAATGGCAACTTTTCTTGAGGGCACTCTGATCTGATGCACAGAACTCATGTGAGGATAGATCATTCCCAGAAGCATAGGTTATTTTCTCCCCCACACAGTCTAAAGTTCAGGAGTGTTCATACAGCTAAGCAAACAGAGAGTAAGATTGCTATCAGGAAATGTGATGGGCTTTTATTACGAAAATGTCAGTACTACTCCTCATACAAACCCCGGAGTTTGCACTACAACTGAGTACAGGGCTTTATGGCAGATTTTCCACCCCTTCTCCTCTGACCACAAAGAGAAAACACACCAAACATTTAATATTGCTTTTATGTAGGTCCACCACCTTTCACCAATTCACAAGCAAGTATAAAAGACGGGAGAAGAAAAACAAGGAATTGTAAAATACTCCTACATTATACTATGAAAACCACTTCCTTGGCTTTCAAGCAGATACAAAAGCAGAACCTGCTATCTGTGCTTGGGCAACCAGCTTACAGTGCAGTTTAGTTTACACTAGCATCTGTTAGGAAGTTCAGTTATACCAGTCTCCTGAAAGCATGCTGAGAAGAAAGTGTTCTATGAGCGAGTTGCTCCATCAGTGGAACCACAAAACAGGTTGCCAGAGACAGCAGCATCTCTTCAGTTCAGCAGATATGTCACCCTGAAGGACTCATCTAACCCAAGAATGGATATTTCAGTCAACTGCAGGCTGTACTGAATCGTCAAATTCTGTGATGGCATTTATCTTAACAGCATTGAGATATGAATCATTATAACATAGTAAGTGAAAGAGTGTTTTTTCTCTGGAAGGTGATTCAAGTATGTCCTTGGAAACTTACCCAAAGAAGTGGCCCTGTTACATGCATGTTTGACACCAAACTGCATGGTAAAACTGCTGACAAGAGTCTCTTTGTTGACCCCTTCCTGAAACATTTGCTTTCTTGTGACACTTTGCTTAGCTGTCAAATAATTTCTCCTTGCCTACGAGGAAGGGCACGGAAATGCTGAGTCCGCATTTCACCTCGATTCTCACACTCGACAGGATATAACCACAGTTTCTGTAGCCACAAGCAGCTGCTTAGTCTCTGCCCAGAGACTCCTTATCTACATGCAGCTAGAAACCACATAGCTGGAAAATGATAGTTAACAGAAAAATGCCCAGTCTTTAGAGAAGCACAGCACTCCCTGATGTGCAGTGAGTCACATTAGCTCTATTGCAAGATCATGCTTTGTCCAGCTTTGACTGAACAAGGTGAACACCTGGCTACACTGCAGCCATTCACTTAGTTCCATATGTGACAATTAGCAAAGCAAGCACATCACATGAGATCTGTAGATGCACTGACCTGTTTGAGCTACCACAAACAGAGCAGTGTAACCTGAGTCCCACAGCCAGTCAATGGCTCCAAAGTACTTCAAGCTTACCACTGCAAGGTAAGAGTTAGTGTTTGTGACAGTCTAGGAAGTTAGGTTTTCAACAGACAAAAGACCTCTATGACGTTCAACAGCTCTTCTATTTCTGTATCCTTCCTATTTTCTGCCTCACTCTCAATGGGCTGAGTGAGGTAGCCACAGGCAAGCTGTGTTGTGACTATTTCACCTACAAGCCCCAGCTGAGAGCATGTGGGCCAAAACTTGACTGGAGAACCACTGGCATTTGGTTCAGTCACCCCAGCCCCAGCACAAAGTGCTGATGAGCACCCCCACCTAGACAAGCAGGCCTCTTGTCTTCAGCACCTGCTGTGAGGGACATGCCAAGAACAGCTTCTAAACCACTTAACTAATTGTTTGCTATCCAATTAGTTCACACAGAGAGAGCTCAAGGCACCTTGATTTTTTTACAGCATTCTTTGTTACAGATTCTCCCTCGGCAAGAACACCCCAAACTCACTGGCTTTAGGAATTCAGATCCACTAAGAGGGTAAGAACCCCACCAAAACAGCATTCAGCACAGCAGGCGTCTGATTCCTGACCAAAACTACTAACAAAAGACTTAACTGCTTCAAGCTAATAATAATACTGTTATAGCAGAGATTCAGTGGTTTAGAATATATTAAACAGTCTCACTGCCAGCAAAATACATGGAAGCACTTTGTTGTTTGTCACTGTTAGAGTGAAGTAGTAAAATTCTAAGTCTTATTATACCATGCTGTCCAGTTTTATTCCATTAGCTCTTTGCCATATGGTTCCAAGAGCCATCCAAGTACCACCACACTAGATCAGCACAGCTGCTGTTCAAGTTTGTGCTATCAATGACCAATAGATACAAGAAGCCTTTTCTTAGGTAAAAAGGTAGGCTTCTTTTTACCTAAGAAGCCTTTTCTTAGGTAAAAACCTCAGCTGACAGGTTTCCATACCGTCTGGACAAGTCTAATTTTCTTTTAAATACATTTAGGTTCAGAAGAGCACTCATTAATGCCTTAAGTCACACCAGTATAGCAGTGTGCCTGGCCCAAGGTCAATCTGTACATATTGCAGGGTAGTGGGGCTAAACTAACTTGCAATTACAGTTCCTCACTTGCTAACGAGTCTGGCTCCTTCTCACTCATCAGGAACTTGTTATCTTAGCACAGCTCCATGCACCTACTACAGTAAGCAGTTGCATTTTACCTTCACCCTCAAGTATGCAGTCACCAAGTTACAGAACGCATAAAACCTGGGTATAAGACACCACATTTGCCATCTCTTGACATACTGAACTCTGATCTCCCACCACATACCCCTTGGATTGTTTCCTCACAGCTAACTGAAAAAAAAAAAAAGTAGCACTATAAAGCTTTATAACATGAGTCCAGTAGTTTTGATAGCACAGGAATCAAGTTTCTCCTTGGAAACTCCCAAGGAAAAGGTTTCTCCACCATGTATTGTTGATGTTGTTTTGTGCAAGGCAGGCATCCACAATAGACAATACACAGATAACACACTGCACATCTGCAACTACTGAGATTTTGGAACTATGTAAAGGGACAAACAAAACCTGAAGCATGTTTTGTTTTTAGACTTCACCTGGGAACTATGCAGAAAGCTTACTTAACCCTAGTAAGCTAAATACATGCCACATCTTACTTGCCCAAACTAGATCTTTAGCTCAAATTGCAGGCCCAAAGCATGCTGCACTGTGTACCCAGAAGACATTCAGGAGCACCACAGTGCAGGGCTTCTGGAGCCTTTACCTCTTCATTCCCCTATCACACAGCCAAGAAACTGACAGAAACAGACAACAATGCACCTTGAGTAGTGCAATATGGAGCGCAACTGGGTTCAAGCTGGAGATCAGGACAAGCTTTGTACATACTTACATGACTATTTTCTGACCTGCACTAGTGGATCCACGGAGAATTAGCATCATATCACATGTATTGCTGACCGCCAGTCTTCTAGATTAATTAAAAGCACCTTTCAACAATGGCCTCACAAGAACTTTCTCCTTCATAACTTCCTACCCATCACTTGCCTTTTTATGAGTATGGCTCCAGTTGGACACCTTGTCTTTTGTCAAGCACCAGCTACAAGATTGCAAGTATTGCACAACACCTGTATGACAGGTTTCCTAGACAATGTAGGTCAGGCACAGTTCAAGAAATCTTGAGACCATGAGGATCTCCTATGAACAGCCTGGGATAGGCTAAAGCAGTTCTGGATAGCAAGAATGCAGTAACATCCATGTTGTTATTCTCAGAATTCACTCCAACAGCAAGTCAGAAGTTTCAGGATGAAAGCAGCACCTCTAAGTAGTCAAGTTCCTCTGATTTTTTTCAATGAAATAAAATGAGGAAGTTCAGCAGCTACAGCAAGCTGAAGGGTTCTGGGTAACATGCATGCAGGACCAGACAGCTAGCCACCAAATCCTACCACTGACCAGTTTATGCATGCTGCTGTAAAAGACACTGGTGAAGCCAGTGTTCTATCCTAAATAGGAACAGAGGAAGAAATATAAATAAATGGATAAATCAGCCTTTAGTCAGAATAGCCAGGTTCTACAACAGTGCTGGCCCTATCAGCGCCTGTGAAGCAGATAAGTTTCATTATATAATAGTACTCATGTCACTAGAGACCTGGTAGCTGGTCACATGCAAGGCTTGTATCTTAAATAATGCATCATAGATGCATTCCTACAATACTTTATTAAGAGCTGGGCTACCCAGTGGGATGAGTTTCACCTGACTACACTGACCCCTCTCAACACCTGGTTCTAGGCCATACCCCTAGCAGGAGCGGATACTTCCTCAGAGCTGAAGCTCTAGCCAACCCATGGCTGCTCCATAAAGAATAGTCCAGGGCTACATCTAAGCTGTGAATTCTGGCCTGGTTTTAAACTGTTACTGAAGTAGAATTATCAAATGCTCAATAGTTACCCAGCTAGATAAAAACCAATCATGGCAGCATTCTTAAAACCTAGAAATAGCACTACGGACAGCAGGAATTTCCACAGCAAAGTATTTTGCAATTTTTCTTTTAACAAGGTGTCTATTAATTAAATTCTTTCCATCTGGGTTAGAAAAAGGTCACTATAAACACGCAGAGGCATCACTCTGTGTGTTAGTGCACACCACAATCCTCATTAGTTAAGCACAAACTGCATACAGACACCAACACTGGAGGGAAGCAGGGTTACAGACAGGTTGCAAAGAGCCAGAGGACTCTGCCCAGGTATGTCCAGGTTACTTTTATTAGACAACCTCCCAAAACCCCCTCCTCAGCACTGATGCCAAGCTTAACACCATCGCAGCTACAGCAACTGCAGACAAGAAGCACAGCTCTAATACTTTGTCCTATAGGCTTGTCAGATAGGAAGTCACATTGCACAACTGGATCCTGCTTCCAGACCCCTCCCTGTGCTCCAGCTTCACCCACAGACATTAAAGGTGTGTGCTCATTTGAGAAGATAATCTTACATTCCTGCAGCAGAGCGAGTTTAGATTTGTCACTAGCACCTTCAGACAACTGTGTTAAACTAAAGGCCATCACAGGGAAATAGCCTGTTAGAATATGGTTATGGTTTAATGACGCCCAAACGTAGCCTTTGTTGGAGGCCAGCAGGCACTAGACAGACGGAAGGCGCAGACCTGGCACTTGGGTGCCTGCACTGCCACAGCTGTACTGTAGGGAAGCCCGCAGTAGCTTTCACATTTCACTGCAATACGTGTTTTTTCTTCACAGAAGATGACATTACAAATCATAACATCGATAAAAAGATTTATTGCGTCCTCACAGTTACAGGAACTCCTATCCTCATTAGGAAAAAAGGAATCAAGTAAACCCGGTGCCAGCTTGGTCACCCCGTTAATCCCCCCACCCTGCGCATCCCCTGCCGAAGCGGAACTCTCGCTCGCAGCGCCCCGGAGAAGAGGGGCTCCCTCCTCGGAAGCGAAGAGGAACCAGTCGCACTCTCCCCTCCCACCGCCGCACCGCCCAGCAAGTGCTACCGTGGGCACGGCGCCAGCCTCGCCTACACCACCGGCACGGACGCCCTCCGCCACCCGATCGTGGGGGACCAGGCGAGGGCAGGATGCCCGATGCCCGGCAACAGAACCCGCACCTCAGCCCCTAACCGCCTCCCGGTTCCCCAAGAGCCCCGCGGCGTTCCGGCCTTTCCCCTCCCGCCCAGGCCCGCCCGGAGACAGCAGCGGGCGAGCCGGAAGGTGCCCTTCGGGACGGCGCGGTAGGCAGCCGACGGCGGCAAGGCACTACACGAACCACACCGGCAGAGCCAGCGGGACGGCGGCCGCCCCGCCGCCGAAGGGACCCGGACCACCGCACGGGCCATTAGGAAAGGGCCGCAGACAGGCCCGGAGCCGCTGGCCCGGGCACCGTCCCCAGGCCACTCCTCCATTGGAGGGAGCGGCCCGCCCGCCCCAGCACCCGGGGCCCCTCGGCGCCCACCTGGAGATGCTCCTGGAAGCGAATGGGCAGGATCTGGGCCATGGCGGCGGCAGCGGGCTGGGGCTCCAGGCCGAGGCCGGACCGGAGGCGCTGGGAAGCGGGGCCGCAATGGCGGAGCGAGCAGCGAAGAGCCGCGGCGCGGAAGCTGCCCCGGCCGGCGGAAGGATCCCACCGCGGCAGGAAGCGCCACCCTGCACCTGCCGGCAGCGGCCTTAACTGCACCGGCGGAGCGGAAGGATCGCGGCGGGCGGCGTGACTCGCCCGCGGCGGAGCCAATGGGAGCGGCGGCAGTGCCCTCCGCCGGAAGGGACTACT